>VFXL01000111.1:109315-160001 GCA_009761765.1 Phenacoccus solenopsis | reverse complement strand
GTTTCCCAGCAGGTTGTATTAACTCCACATCAGTAACCTCCTCAGGAGAAAAATAAATAACTGTAAGCTGTATCTTCTCTTGCTTAACTTTCTTAATTCGAATCAACATTTCATAAGTTACTATGGAAACTGAAAGCGCAGAATCGCTAAAAGCTGAAGAGTTTTGGAAGCGTTGAATTACAAAAAAGGGAAATACTACTGAAATTTTACCGGTACGATACCAGCCGGTTATACGAAAATGGTTCATTACATTTTTACGTACCAACGCAGAAACAACGTGCTTACTTTACGCGGATTAACTTGTTCGTATTATTAAACGAAAATGCGGTGAGTTGTTTTAAATTAATTACGAACGCTTTGATTTATTTACCTTCGGTTTTTTATTCGCTATTATTTCATTTTTTTCATTCGCCTTTAGTTTTTCAAAATGTTTCGAATTTTTTTTCTACCTCTGTTATGTGCTTTTTTATTTTCGACAAAAAATCATTTCTTTTCTAAAATTTGGCAGACAATTATGTAATGTTGAACAAAAAATCTAGTTTTATTGAATTCTCGAAGCAGAAGAATTTTATTTTTTCACAACGCGATTCTAATTAGTAACACGCGAATGCCTGCATTAACGACTGAAATATTTAAACGCGATTAAAATATAGCTAAGAGCGCGTGATAATTTTTTTTTCTTTTTGGTTAATGCACTCGAGGAATAAGTTGTTAAAAATGAAAATTTAATATCAGATGATTTCATTAAATTAGTCAAAAACTTCGAGTTGAAGCTTATCTGTTTCAACAGGTCGCGTATTGGCTTTTATTTTAATTAATGAAATCACTGAGAAATATCTAAAGCAGTTTAAAATATTTTCCACGCCTTGCTATTGAATTGGGAATAAAAGCGCAGATTAATACATTATCGATAAATTATATGTAATTATTTTTGTAGTTATGGTTCATACACTACTTTGAATTTACTTTGAATCACTGTTTCATTTGCATTTATTTTTTCATTGGATATTTAAATCGCTATTTTTGATTTTTCAACATGTGATTGGCTCATTTGAAAGATCCATGTCAACTACAAATGTGAAATCATTAAACGGGGAAATTTTTTTGGTTGCAAAAGTTATTAGAAAAATTGAAAGAAAAAAATCTATAGGAATTGAAGTCACGTGTGAAAAATGTACGAGCATTCCTGTGAAAGAATTCACCACCGTATCAAAGTATTACGTCGAGATAGATAATTCTAATTTTTGTCCGCGTCCTATCATTTTTCTTACTTGATAACGATGAGCTTTGGATGAACGTATGACAACTACACAAAAAACGTTTCAACATTTCATCATTTCTTGTTAATACTTACTTGCCGATTATTTTTTTGGAGATATAAATTTGCAAGTTTAAAAAAAAAGGCAATACGTATCTAACTTTAGAAATACAAAAGTCATTAGCCATTAGGTATTGAACATTTTGAATTTCTACTTCAAATCTTGAGTTATGTTACTCATACTAATAATCCGTCATCTGTAGCTGTTGCGTATTTTCGTTTCACGACCTTGAACATCCATCCGCTTCTTTTATCAGCTAAAATGATAAACAGATTATCAATCTTTTATTTTTAGTTATTCAAAATTCGAAAGAGAAGTAACAAGAATACTACGAAAATATGTTTTTCCATCTATTTTAGCGAAATTAAAGCGAATGCGAAACGGAATAAAAAACGTTACTCCAGTTTTCGGCATTGGCGGGCGGTTCGCACTTCGTACACAAATACATCGGTGTCTGATTCTCCGTTCTCCGATTTAATATAAAATAGTGGTTAGTGGTAGTAATGCTTCGTCGTTAGATGTTGCGAACGGTTTCGTCAGTTTTTAGTTGGAAGTGTTTTGAATAACGTGGGGTTAGGTTCGCTCGTTGTTTCTGCGCTGAAATATGTTCGTATTGTATTGTTCGTAAACGTGACGGATTTTTATTTTCAGTAATAGTATATGCCTCAATTTCGTTTTAATTAATTCAAATATCGGTCATTTTTTATAACAAGCAACAGAAGAATTTATCTACGTATTACGATGTTACGATGAGGTAATAATTTTCGTTTAATCTGTTACGCGTTGAATAGATTATGAATTCTTATTATCCGACGTAAGCTGCCACATTTTTGTACACGGACGAATACCGTTTGAAATTTCATTCCTACGAACGATGAAAATTCACGTAATGAAATATACTTACTCGGTGAAAATAAGAACTTCACGAATATTTTAAATCAACTATCGGGCATCTTGTTTAACGTGTTTCATCTCCACGTGGAGTTTTTTGATTTAAACGTTTTTTTTCTCTCATCCACTTTTCGACTAACTTCTCAAAGTGTTTTCTTCAATTTTGTTTTCGCCTAAAAGCAACAAGAAATACAATTAGGGTGAACTTTCGATTGTGCTTTCCCCTTAGGAAATTATTTTCGTTGAAATTCTTGATTTTTTTCACACTACTGTTGCGCGAAATAATTCTTCGTTATAGTTTAATTTTTTTCTCTCGTTATCGCATTTGTAAAAAATATACTTCATGTAACCAATAGTAACGTTTTGACTTGATATTTATCGATTTGAGCTGCTATGATTGGTTAGTATTTGTGATACCTAGAACCTATCATAGATTTTTCAAAACGTGATAGGTTGTTTTAGTATCTTCGTATTCGATAGATTCTGAGTTTTGTTTTCATCTTGTGAGCAATCAAATTTCAGGAATCTACCTAGATAATTACTTCAGTAATTTCTGAATTTTAATATTCGTATGCATTTCATGCAAGTAGCATGAGGGATTAAGAGTTCACATTATCTATCTCTATTATATTTTATTCATGGAAAAAGTTCAATCCAGATTATTTCGAGAATTATATTAAAACTTCCTATTGATGACACCTGTGCCAAATATTCCCTGAAAATAGAATCCCGCTTCCTGTTTTCCTCCTTCATTTTGAAAACTATGAATACTGGCTTGAAAATACCTTTTTGAAGTTATTTTCCGGAATGTTCAAACTTTCACATTTATTATAATTATCATAGTGTATTATTTTTTCAAAATTTATAACATAAATGTGATTATAATGAATATTTTCATCATTTATAATGAATTTTACTATAGATATCAAATAATTATTGCACTTCGTATCTCCTTTTTTTATCAACGTTGAAGTTCCTTACGTACGTGAACGAAAATGCGCTTTATCAGTACCTTCCTTCCCCTTCTCTTCAGTAGCGTCCATACTTTTTTTTTCATATCTACAACATAATGCTAAAAGAAACGAGCTTCGTCAGTCTTCATTGTACATTACCGCCATACATAACATAGTTATACATACTTTACAATTACTGCTTCGCACTTCTTTCATACCTAGAGCGTTCATGTGTTACATTCCCGAAGTATTTTTCATAATAAGCATATGGGCTATTAAACATGATACATGAGTCGGTGTTGAAATTATATTTTCTACTTCTTTATAATCACGAATACTAGCACAAAATTTTAGACAAGGTATTTGGAGGCGTTGTATCTTTTCTCGAGATGATGAGAGTTGCATGTAGCTGCTTCCACTATCTGAAAACTTATAGGACTTGAAACCGGTGGTGTGAAAAATGTCACAATATATTTGATGAGGTTCCCTTTAAAAGTACAGTTTCAATAATGTGGCATAGTTGCTATCTGTTTTATAAATGCGAGTTTTCTCTCTTTATAAAGATATTAATCATCTCTGGTGAGCTAATAGATGGTAGGCAGTTCAATTGGATTTTGAGTTAATCACTTAGTTTAACGATTGTTCGATAGAACTAAAAAGTTCTAAGGTATTCATAAGGAATTTTCAATAAAAATAACAAAAATTGTAATGTATTGAAATTGTAATTTTGAGTTTTTCTGAGTTTTTACGATTTTATTTCGTAAAAGTAATAAAATAGTTTATTGAACTTCGTGGAAGCAAATTTTTACAGTTTATCGAATATCTGGAAACATCACATTATAAATTGTGGTATTTCACCAACGACAAATGCTAATATAATATTTTCGTTTTCAAGACTCGCAATAATATGGTGAATTCGAGATTTTCAAATATGCGATCAAAGCGCGCGAATAATTTCGCTTTTTCGTCTTTGTAAACAGAAAGCGTTCAATTAACGAACTAATTTAGGTACGAAGAACTCGAGTCGCGAATACGTATAAACATAGACAAAGTTGAGCATCCGGAATGAGACTATTGAAAACACTGCGGGTGAAAAATAATAACGAAGCAGTTTAAAAGAACAAAAGGGTGCTTAATCAATACCCATTAAGGGTTAAATTTCTCGACTTTGGTGCGCCAATTTAAAATGGAAAAACTTTCTAATCTCAACCGGAAGAGGAAAAAACCCTGTAATCGGGTTATTTTGATAATCATCCGAGCTGCGTATTAACCCCGAAAGCGTTTCGTTGCGATTGAAAGAATGAAAAAAAAAAATTCACCATACGGAACTATACGAGCGAACGTTGAGAAAGTGAAAATACAGCTGTAAAAGCTAATAAAATACCTCCTACCAGTGTACGTAGACTATAGTGACTAAACAGCTGGCGTTTTCAATTCACAACCTTTAGAATGTATTTTCTATAAGTTAACACATGGTGGAAGGTGGATAAGGCGATAGAATAATAACAAAACCAATACTATAAATACAAAGAATACATTATCGTAATCTCCGCATCTTTCGTCATTGATCTTACACGATGTCACTTTTTACTATAACAATAAGTTCCATTTTTGGCATCACGTCGAACAACGTTCGTCTCTTTTTCGTGATACATTCGTCTCCTCGGTGAAATCTTGCTGTTAATTCGTTAATTCCATTTTTACGAATTTACATTAAAAAGGAAACTGGCGTATAATCTTATTCACGATGAAACTGTATTTAAAATGGCAAAATACCGAAATTTAGTAACTTTTGATGCTGCTTAAAAACTTTCACGAATGAGTAAAAATCAAGAAAAGTTTTTTCATTTCGAATTAAACGCTGTTATGTTTACAATTCGCGGATGTTTTCATTTAACTACGCGGCGTGTTTTCGAGTTGCTGATTAAAAAGGGTAAAAGAATGAAATATTAACATTCGTCTCCTCGGTGAAATCTTGCTGTTAATTCGTTAATTCCATTTTTACGAATTTACATTAAAAAGGAAACTGGCGTAAATCTTATTCACGATGAAACTGTATTTAAAATGGCAAAATACCGAAATTTAGTAACTTTTGATGCTGCTTAAAAACTTTCACGAATGAGTAAAAATCAAGAAAAGTTTTTTCATTTCGAATTAAACGCTGTTATGTTTACAATTCGCGGATGTTTTCATTTAACTACGCGGCGTGTTTTCGAGTTGCTGATTAAAAAGGGTAAAAGAATGAAAATATTAAATGCGGTAAAACGTCGAAATAAAGTCGAATAATTCGTGCGCTTTTCAAATGCGAAATAAGTTTTATTTGATATTTTTACGTAATGGCGTTTTTTTTTAACGAATTTTTGTGAGAGCTAATGAAACCTATATTTTTTCAACTAGTAGAAAAAGAATTGTGTTCACGTCATTTGAATAAATATAGAAAAACATTAAATACTCGTATATTCCATGAAGAATATTTAAATACATTCCAATAGCCATTTTGACTCGTAGGTCACTTTCTTCATTATTTATTTGTTATTTTTAAGCCCAGAGAAAAAATTAAGATTGAAAAAGAAAGCATATAACCGTGAACTTAATTTTGAACCCTTTGTACCTAATCAGGGAGATTAACCGAAAAAAATAGAGGTATCGATATCCATTTCTTTATTGAAAAGATGTCAATTAAATTTAGCGAAAAAATTATCACAGACATTTTCATTTTTTCATGTTCGAGATTTATGTTTTCCTTATTCGTTTTGATTTTCAAGTTGATGTTATTTCGATAAAACCGTAAGGAATGATGTCATATTATGTGTAGTGAATCCTCTTAGGGTACTGATGCTGGTTCGAAGTTACTAGAAAAACTTTGTCGTTATACCATCACTTCTAGTTTCGTAATGGATCAGGAAAACTGAAGTTATGATGTGTGACTTGAATCGTTCATTGGTAGTGTGAGGGATCTGTATCATTTTGCCATAAGATTATAATGGGCGTAGATACAAAACGAACGTAATGAGTAGAAGACACCTAGCTGTTTTCTTATTAATTTGGATTTGACTAATTTCAATTTTTTAATTTTTTTTTTCAATATTCTTTTTTAGCGGACTTTACTTTTCAAGTAAATCCGCTATTGCGTTCACTCAGTTTCTTAGTTTGTTTGCTTCTTTCTTTCTTTCTTTCTTTTTTTCTTTCTTTTTTTTTCTTCGCGTTCTCGCACGATAACTCGAGTAGGAGTGATCGAATCGAAACCAAATTCGGAGGAAGGGTTGGGGTAGTTGAGTTCTCGAGCTGATTAGTTTTTGAACGTGATCGAACGTGAGTTGGCGTGAGGAGGCGTGTGTCAAGGTTTTCTGGTTCTCGCGCAATAACTAAGATAAAAGTTGATAGATTGAATTGAAAGATAGAAGAAGGGTAAGATTAGTGATCATTAAAGCCACTTAATGTTTGAGCATGATGGGATATGAGTTGGCGTGAGAAGGCGTGAGTTGAGGTTTTTTGTGTTCTCATGATAAGTCAGGTAAAACTGAACAGAATGATTAAAAGATGAAAAAAGGTTGGGGGTAGAATAGTTTGAGAGATTATTAGTTTTATGAGGTGATCGGACTTGATTTTTGCGTGAGGAGGCATTCCTTGAGGTTTTTCCATTCTCCCACGATAACTCGAATAATACTTGATGGTTCGAGTTCAAAGTTGGTGGAAGGGTAAGGATAGTGATGGTTTAGCGGTAATTAGTTTTTTTGTGTGATCAGGCGTGACGTGACGTGGCGTGAGGAGGCATGATTTGAGGTTTATTGGTTCCCACATGATAGCAGGAAGGAATGGTTGAGCGTTATAAATGATCCGGTATCTAATTTATCAGAACGTGAGGTTATTCAATGAAACGTGAGATCACGGTTTTTCTTTTTGTATCAAAAATTTATTAGAATGTGGTGCGGATGGCTGAAAGAATAGACGTAGTAGTCTTGGAATTAAGTATTTCTTGAGCGTGAGTGGATGTGATTTGACGTGACGTGACGTGACAGGGCTTGAGTCGAAAGCGACCGACACCAAATTAGGAGGATAGGTACAGTACGCAGACTTTCAGCGATTATTAGTTTTTCAACTTGAAGAGGAATGATTTAACATGAGGTCACGTTTTTTTTGTAAACGTTCGTTCTCTCCCTGTAACTGGAGTAAAACTTGACAAATAGATTTCTAGAGTTGATTGATTTTTGAAGTCCAATGAGCATGAGGTAATGTGACGTCATGTAATTTTAATTTACAGTTTAAAATATAAATTTTAAAAATGAGTATAGTCAGCCTCCGAACCGAAGAAATAAGATAAGAAAAGTTGGCCATCCTCGAAATCATGTCGAACGTGAGGAAGTATAATTTTACGTGCGGTCGTGTTTTTTTGAACATACTGTCTGAAATATTATTATTTATCTAAAAAAATAAATAAAATAAACTCCGCATTTATACCTATACGCCAGTGAAGATAAAGTTTGAACGTAAAATGACTTGACCTCACACGATTCCAAGTTTTAGATGGTAAGAAGATTAATTACGTGAGGTCATGTTTTGTATGATACTTGATAAAATTTAAGATAAGTGGAGTTGGTAGAACATTTAAATTTTATAAAAATTTTTTATTCTGTTAAAAAAATAAATTATTCTAATAACATTCTCTAAAACAGCATGATTACTAATTAGTAAAGTCCGCTTTTAAGATACTCTGTTATCTTCTAGTTTTTAATTCGTGGCTTGTGTAGTTTCATCTACTTTTGGACTGTTCATTTTTGAGCTCTTTTCCTTCATTAATTTTTTTCAGACACGCGTTAACTATTTCTGAACATTTTTTTCTAGTTTTCATTGCTCTTTTTTTCTACTTTGGAACTTTTTTATTTAAAAAAAATTTTTTCGTAATAGACAGTACTTGAAAATTTAGCTGTATAAAATTTTTGCCAACCTGAAAAATTAAAGGAGTTGTTCTAATTAGTTTAGGTTCAAGTTCAACTGGGTGTTGCTAGCACCATGCACTTTGGCCGTTTATATCCCATTACGCCTATATTATAATTGGAAAGTTTCGCTTGACTGAAACTTTTTCAATCTTATGAATAGGTGGAAGGTTATACCGTGTGTCCAATTTAGATATTTTTTTTGTATGAAGAAATTTATGATAAAAACATTCGATTTTGATTTGAATGGTATAAAAAAAAAAATAAAAAAAAATTACAAAATTAATTCGAATTACAATCTTTCTCTTTTTATATTAAATTATTTCATTAGTAATCAAATTGTATCCTGAAATTAAATCCAAATTTTTCATGCAAAAAATTTAAATAAATTTTGATTTTTTTTCATAATTATTCAAATTTTATTTTTAAAATTTATAATTTTTTTTTTATAGAAAAATTTTTCTTTTTTTTTCTCGACCCTTTTATTGAGCGTCTTTTTCTTGTTAGATTTCTTAGTGATGAATTTACTTGATTTTTTTTTTATTGCAACCATTTCTAATTTCAATTCTCTTGGAGTTTCTTTCAAGTTTTGTATATTTTATTTTTTATTGAATAAATTATTTTCTTGAACGATTTGTATTTCTTTTTTACTTTTTTTTTTTTTTGGTATTTGGTGTCTTATAATGAATTTTTAATTTTAATTTTTTTTTATTTTTATGAAAATTTTTAATTTGAAGAAACGGTGCTTCTGGCTTGATTACGCTCAGAAGACTGAGAGATCTAAAGGTTTTTTTGAGGAAAAAAAAGAGAAAAAGTGTCCAAAAATACGTAGTAAGAAAGGCAAAAAAATAAAAAAATGTTTGAAAATTGTTCCAAATTATAAAAAATCACAAATGGGAAAAATATTCAAAAATGAGAACGAAGTAAACATGAAAAATTTCCGAAAAAATGACTTGATCTGAAAGTAAACAATGAATTGAAATTGAAAAAAAAAAAAAAAATTAATTTGAAAACGTTACAAAGATAAATTGTTTATTTGGAAATGGAAAATTTCTTTAAAATGAATGTTAAAATTTTATTTTAAATTCTCTGAATTATATAAGTCCACAGAGAAATTATTTATGTTTTTATTTATTTATTTATTTATCTGTTCATTTGTTTACTTATTTATCATTATATTTTTATTTATCTGTTCTAAAATTTATTTTCTGTTTATAGTTGCTACTTTCAATTTCCTACAAGAATGCTTCAGTTCATTTCAACATAAATTGATTTCTTATTTTCCTTTTTTTCATTAACGTGCCATGTACTGCATCTATTTAAATATAATATTAAGTAACAATATTAATACAGTTTGAACTTTATATCTTCCTTTAATTAATCAAAATTTTATTACTTTAAATTTAATTATTTTTTCTCTCCATTCAACTGGTCTATCCTCAATTTTTAGATCAATTAATTTTATTTCTTCCAGCCCTTTATAAAAATATTCAGTTTTTGGTATTTTTTATTGGTATGTGGGGAGGGGGGAAGTCATAACTGTGAAATAATTTCGCCCTGCAAAAAACTATTAGTCTGAAAATGAAAAATTTTTTACAAATGAATTAAAGTTGATAAAGTATTTCTCCGAAAAATTTATTGTTTTTTGATAATGAAAAATTGTTCGAAAATTAGAAAAATGCCCAAAAAAATATTCGAAACATTTCAAAGAAGTCTTTAAAAAATCGATTCTTCATGGTGCCCATTTGCAATAACACTAGATGACCCTCCCGAAAAGTAACTACGAAATTAATTTGAAATCGATCGAAACTGACTGATATTGCCATCACTGTTCACTGCGGTAGTAATTCAGTATCGGAGAACTTCGAATCCCCGTAGAGCGCGCAAAAAGAAGCTTCCTCGACACGTCATAAATTTCGCCTTTATCCCGCGAAAGTTTTTCCCAATATTACGCCATTTACTCTAATATTTTGGGTTTTTGAAAGAGAATTTTTAAAATGAATATTACGGACGGACTTACTGGTATTCGTAATTGTTGGCTTGGAAACGACCCAGCCCAATGTATCGAGTTACCGTCACGTTATCAATTACACTTACATGATCCGGTCTACATGTATGATCATCTCTATAAACCGCGAAATCAATCACTTTGTTGGGAAGTTATCGCGTACGGTCGAACGACGTGTAAACACGAGGCGATGGCGCGGTACACCGTACACATCGGTGTACAATTAATTGATCGCATGGCGACGACGTTCAATACGCGTAATATTAATTAATTCGCGGCCGCGCGTTATCGATATTGTAATTCGATTAAAAAACACGGTACCGAAAAAACACCGTATCGAGATTAAGATTGAAATTTAATTACTACGTAAATTCGTATACGCCGGCCGGCGAGACTGCGCAGTTTGCGAGAGGCGAGGACGTGAGGATATTTGAATTTCATGAGATAACGATTTCTTAATTTAATGCAAACGTATTTGACGAACGTCTTCCCCCAATTAAAATTTTTAGCGACTAATTTGACGCCGACGTGGATGTATTTTAATTTGTGTTTTACGAAACTGACACTCGTACGAGGGTAAATCTAATTTCGTCGAAATTCTATTTGAATAATTTGTAAAAATTTCGCGATTGCGTATCACCATCGCTTTCTGTTTTCAATGTATATCGACGACTTTTATATGCATGGGTGTGAGAGAGAAAAAAACGTAAGCAGCCATGCTGCATTACTGGAGCTGAGTTTTTAATTTGGGCTTGCGCAGGTCTGGAAGTAACGTTGCTAACCCTTCATGTCTACAGGCCATACCCAATACTAGATCTGAAAACCATTACCCTATTCCTTCCAAAACCACTTTGGAAGTTACATTTGAAACAGATGTAGTATTTTGAGATGTTAAAGTCCGTGACTCACTGTTTCATATGAGATTAAAAACAAAAATTTTGAGTCATTTGCCCCTCCTCCAGCTCTCCTAAAGATTTAGGTAATTCGCCATTTTGAGATTTATCGAAAAAGCAAAAAAGTAGTTTTGTCGCCTCTGTGAGAAAAGTCTCTCGTCAAGTTTTGAGCGAATTTCATGTATACCCGCCACCGCTACGCGTGGGCGAAAAATTATAGTTATACTAAAAAGTCCTTTCTTCCTTCCCTTCTTTTTGTCCTGTATCCCTTCTTCCTCTCTCCTATCTTTCTCCTTCCCTTCCTTTCTCCTTCCTCCTTCCTTCCTTCCTCCTTCCTTCCTTCCTTCCTCCTTCCCTCTCCCTCCTCCCTTCCTTCTTTCCTTCCTTCCTTACTTACTTCCTCAGTTAGACTGTGATAGCCATCATTTTTATTAACAACTCAACTAAAAATATGCCGAACAATATGGCAATATCCAAGAATAGAAAATGAAAAAATAATGAAAAAATAAGATAGCTATTACAGCCTACCTGATTTGCGCAGGAGGTCGGGGTGGATGAAATCTTCCAGTCTTTCCGCTTCACAATATTTATTTTGTTATCATTTGGCAAATGGTCAACTTTTTGGCACCTATCTCCGGCGAATATTCATGAAATTCGCTTAAAACTTAGCGAGAGCCTCTTCTTGAAGGTTCGAAAAAGATAAATTTTTGTTTTTTCGATACACCTCAAAATGAAGGATCATTCGTATGTGGAGGGAGGCTAGAGAAAGGGCAAATGACTCAAAATTTCTGCTTTTTGTCTCATTTGAAACTGTTAGTCACGGACTCGAACATCTCCAAATTTCAGCTTCCAAGGGCATTTGGATGGGAGTTTAAGCAAAAATGGCTTTTGAGGAAGCTTTAAGTTATGAAATTTCTTGAATGTAACATATCTCATCATCAAATCCATCTAGAAAGATCAAATTTCGTATATGGGGCTAGTTGGTGACCAGAATATGATCTTGAATTTGAATCAAAATGGATACAAAATGGCGGATCTTCAAAATTTGAGTAGAGCTTGAGCAGCCTCAAAGTAGTAAAAATGTTGGTAATATGAACTCACATGATTACTGGGCATAAGAAGTATAATATATCGCAAACTCATCTCCATACATGACGCTGGAGAGGGAAAGAGGGGTTATCGACCCCAAAATGTGGTGGAGGTACACGAGAAATGAAAAATTTTTTATTGCTGTGGCATACGATATAATGAGCCTCAGTGACTAACCTATTCTGATTTTAGCTTCCTAAGTGAATTTGGAAAGAGTTGAAGCGAAAAATGGCGTTTGGAGGAGAAATTATTGTAGGAAATTTCACGAGTCTTCCATATCTCGTCACCAAATCGACCTAGAAAGGTCAAACTTCGTATGTGGCGTTGACTGATGACCAGAATATGACCTCTCAAGTTTGTGTCAAAATGGATCCAAAATGGCAGATTGTAAAAATTTGAGGATGAGTTGAGGAGCCTCAAGTAGTTATAATTTGAGAAATATGCGTTCATATGATTACTGCATGGCAGGAAATACTCTAATTGTTCTAAATTCAATATCTTGACGGTCTGTTTCGTATACACGGTTCTTTTCGTTAGTATAACTAAATTTCGCCAGCGCTACGTCTTAACTATATGGGAAACAAAATTGATAACTCTGAAAAAGTGACGTTTTTAGACCAAACTTCTTCGTGAATTTTTTACGAATGAAAAGTTGAAATTTGAAAATAAAAAAGGTAAGACACTTCTCTTCAACTTGTTCAGGACGAAAAATTCTAATGGTAGTTTATAAGGAAGTTATGAACTATGAAATATGGCCTTCTCAAAAGCCATTTTTTTTACGCATTTTTCTCGACAAATAATCAATTAATCAAGGAAACCTCCTGTGAAGTTTCTCAAATTATTGTAATTTTGAAATTTCAAGTGAAACAGATAAGTAGTATTTGAGAATCAAACTTCTGCGAAAATGGTCATTGTATACGATCGTGTATGTAAAATAGACCCTTAAGTGGTAGTGGTTTTCAGACTTGTTATTGGGTGTGGCCTGTAGGCGTGAAGAAGTTAGCAAAATAATTGGCAAAGCTAAACAAGTCCATATTGAAAACTTAACTCCAGTAATGCGGCACGGCTGCTTACGTTTTTTCATTCGACATACTGTATGCATTTTTTGAAGAAAAAAAAACTTCTTTTGAATTTATGTACTCCCCTCCCATTAATTAAAAACTTGGCTAAAATGTTGAACGTTAGCCAATCATCTACAAATGATATGAAAGATGAAGATATGAAGCCCATTTCTTGTAATCATACAGTATGAGTTTCATGGACTTCTACAACTTACGACCCAAGCGGTCGTATTGCGATCCCTAACCAAATCCACAAACAGTGTTTCAGCTTCTTAGATACATTTGGTGAAGTGCTAAGAAGAATTTAAGAAATTTTTATTCGTTTTTCACTCCTGGTTTCCTACAACTTTCGCTTTTAATATCTTAATGTCACTCATTCACTTATCTTGTGATGTCGCAGTCGAAAGTTTTGAAGGTTTTTGAGCTTTTTTATGTGTTCTGATATTCAAGTGAATATTCTCTTTGAGTGGAATCATGAATGAAACATCTAAGAAAAGTACATACTGTAATAATTAAATATGAAAAGGTTAGACATTCGCCAATCAATCACGTATATTCTGAAGTATCGAGATATGAGTTCCCTCTCTTTCCATCTCTTCTCCTTTTGTAATCCAGTAAACTGTAATAGCTCGTTTTTTTTTTGTTTTAGTAAAAACTCAGCTAAAAATCGATATTAATTTTATTACCGCGCGCGTACGTATAGGTATTTTCTCTTTGTATGCGATTCGGTGACGCCGAAGTTTTATGAAGATATTACGTAACCTTATTTCGAGACAATTAAAAATCCGTTTTTGCCGATCGACGATATAATTATCATCGTCGTTTATATAACGTTTCGTCTGCGTGGACCAAAAAGAAGCGATTGTGTTTTAAGACACACACGTAACGTTAATTACGAACGACGATAATTACCGGCGTTTTTTCCCCTTTCGTCGGTCGTCGCTGTGGCGATAAATTAACGAGATGAAAAAAACCACCGATGAAGAAAGTAACCGCGGGGGAAGCATCAGCTGTATGTAGACGCTCATTTTTCACCGTTTAAGGTAAAATTAAAATTTAGATGAACTGGAGATGATCGCGGCCGTGATAAATGCGTATAGAAAATACTCATATACGTGAAGGCTTAAGTCGCGCCGTATCGTTATTATTTTTTCCATATTCGTTTTACTTTTCGCTTCGTAGTGAAAAAAAATTCTCGCTCGAGTTTAAATTGATATGGTAGCGTGGAAACGGAGATATACTGGTTTTATTCATCGTTAAATATTTTAATAAGGCACGAATAAGCCGAAATTTCTTGTTCAACACCTGTTACCCGAAGAGGCTTTTTACGCCAAGTCGACATACAGGCGTCCGGCGACCGGAGGCGAATTATTAACGAATTTGGCCGGCTCAATGAAAAATTCACCGCATGTACGAGTGTAAGTTACGAGGCCTAGGGGAGGTATTATTCGAGCCGAATTACAGTTTTTTGTACGTTGTGTAATTGCGTCGGAGAGATTTTGCCCGGTACTAGGGTATTTTATTTCTTAATTTTTATAACGCTTTGTCTCTACCTGCGTGAGTTATCGTGTTTTAATGCGTTCCAGGATTTGGGAAATAGGCATATCGGTATTTTATTTAATTCGATGTCTCGTACCGAGCTATACGGATGGCAGTGAACTCTGCGGTTTTCCTATCTCGTTCCCATTTCCGTTTCACTTTCAGTCGAGAATCGTTCGATCAGTGTACGCTGATAGGGAAAGGAAGAATCGAAAAATAGGCTATTCGTGGTTCTAAAGCTAGCTAAATTAATATTTCCTGAAAGCAGTGGAAGTAGGGATGCCTTTTCATTTTATATTTTACGCACAAAACAATAAAATCTTTGACAAGCCGAGGTGTTGCGTTCAAAAGTTATGGGAGCTTGAAGTTCCAAGTTTTATGGAAATTCGTTCGAAATGGCTGTTGGCTGGAAGTAGGCTCGTTTATATATTTTTTTTAGTTGAGTTTTCAATAAAAACGATAACTATTACAGTCTACCTGATTTTGAAATGGACGGGTCGGGGAGGGGGGGTCTTCAAATCTTCGCATTTCAGACCATTCGTAATACCGAAATGCCGAATTCGGAATCTGCATGTGTTTGGTATAAATGTGAACCGTGCGAACTATTGAAATCCAGATTGGCAAAATACCGAATTTCTTTTTGCAATATTAAATTTGTAATGAATTTTAGCAATTAGGTTCAACATTATTATTTTTTCGATTTATTTCAATTTTTTATGATGGAAAAAAATTTCATCCTTGAATTTTTCATAATCTAGCGAATGATGAAAAATTAATAATTTCTTTTTAAGTTCGTTAGTTTTGCATCACTGCTTGATTTTCGAATTTTTTAGTTCGAATTAATTTTTTCTTTTTTATGAAAGTCACTGTCACTTCCATATTTTGTTAACTTTTATTTTTCACTATAGTAAATTTGGGGCTTTGTCTGTCTGGATTTCAATATTTTTCACGGCATAAGTAGTCAAAGACTATCCGAGACCCACCTGAGAATGGTTTTACGCGAAATTCGTTGGTAAATTATCAAATCAGGTGAAACAACCATCTTAAAAGAAGACTAGAAATATAATTCCTTCATTAGAAGAAGAATTAATACCTTACAAAATAATTTTTTTGGTGGGTGTTGTGGGTCAATATGAGACCCTTTTTTTGAATCTCGTTTTTCCCATCTTTGCATTCTGAATTACATACAAATGCTACCTATGCGAAAAACAGAGATCTGTGTGACACATAGAGCTCTGAAAAATATTTCCGACAAAATGAGATCTGGTTTTCAGATCTCAGGATCTCGGATTCCGCATCGGTAGTATGAAACGGGTCTCAGATGACGCAGTTAGACATATATATATTTTTCTCCCACTCGTAGCTCCGGCGGGTATTTATGAAATTCGCTCGAAATTAGGTGAGAGACGCTTCTTGAAAATGCGAAAAAGATACTCCTTGGTTTTTATCGATACACCTCAAAATGAGGCGTCACTCAAATTTTGAGTGGGGCTAGAGGGGGAGCAGATAACTCAAACTTTTCGTTTTTGATCTCATATTAAAGAATGAGTCACTGATACAAACATCTTCAAATTTCAGCATCCAAAGTGCATTTGGAGTGGAGTTAAGGCAAAAAATGTTTTTTAAGGAAGTTTTGAGTAATGAAATTTCTTGAATCTTCTAGTGTATATTCCCTCACCAAATGAGTCTAGAGAAATCAAACTTTGTGTGTGGAGTTAGTTTGGCCACAAAATATCACCCCTTAAATTAAGGGTAAAATAATTCAATTTGAGAAGAGCTTGAGGATCTTTAAATCGAAAAAAATATGATAAATATGGACTCATATGATTATTGGGGAGAAGTAGTATACTGTATCTCAAACTCACCTTCACTTATGATATTCGAGGTGAGGAGAAGAGATTATTGACAGGGACTGACTGAACAGAGGAGGATAAGGGATGCTTCCCCCGCCCCGCCCTGAGGTTTTAATCAGTCGGCAAAATCGACATCGTTGAGAAAAAGTCAGCAATTTCAGCTTTACTTGTCTCGGTAAAAGTGAAAATTTAACGGAAAATCAAGCAAAAAAATGTATTTGCGCATTATTCTGCTCACTCTGCTCGAAGGTTCTCTTGTACTACTCCCTACTTTTATGCTACTGATTACACATGTTTATCAAATGGGTAAGTAAATCTGATATTGCTGATTACAAACTGCTACTCTTTGTTCTTTGAGTTGGTAGGTAAATATAAATAGTGTATTGCTGATTAGCGAATTACTACTTTTTGAGTTGGTAAATAAATATGATATCGTTTGCTAACAAAATCTAGAATCGCGTTTTTCTTAATCTCCTCCTTTGAGTATTAATATAAATGATATGGAGAGAGAATAATGTAGTTTCTAGTGAACGATCTGTAGAGCACGCAGTTTGGACTAGTTGATGTTCCCCTTTGACTATATAGTGAGATCTTATTAATAAAAAAAAAAAAAAAACAAATCTAATCAAAATAGATGTAGAAAGTGCTAAGGCTCGGTCTGTTTCTGGTTATTAACCTCAAAATGTGAGAATGATGCACCGTAGGTCGAAAATTTTTATTGTTATGTAATATGATTAAATAAACCCATGTGATTAAACTATTCATTTTAGTTTGCCAAATGAATTTGGAGGGAAATTCGAGCAAAAGACGACTTTTTGTGGAAGTTATAAGTGAGGGAATTTCTATTTATGCGAAAATACTATCTTGGGAGGAGTTTTATCTCCCTTGGGCACATATTTGGAACTGAACGATAGCAAATTTTAGTATATTATTTAGAGTAGTACTCTTAATGCATGTACCCAAAATATATAATCTTTTCTCTCACTTAGTGAAAAATTAAAGGATACGTACATATAAGGAGGCTGGTGCCTCATAGAAAATCAAAAATTTTTAAAAAATTAAAATTTTTTTAATTTATTAGAACAATTTTTTTTTCAAATACATAAGCTTAAAATACAATAAATAAAAATTATTTAATTAAATTAATTTATATTTTTTATTAAAAATTTATAATTTTAATTAATTCATTTCAAATAAATGACCTTGCTAAAAAACTATTTGTCTCAGTTCTGTCTCTAATGATGGGATTAGGGTAATTGCATAAATTTCATCTCGAAAATGCCCTTCATCGATGAAGTCGATGTTGGCCTCGCCGCAAATCGTTTAAACTGGGTATTACGAAGTGAGCCAACAAAATGCAGATTTCGAAGAAATAATCTCGAATGAATTTTTTCTCGCATATTTCTTCCCTCACCCTGCTCGTTAATTAAAACACAATATTTTACCTCTCAAATGGAAGTTATGACCCCGGTCGTTTATCTAAACTTTCGAGGGGGAAAAAACGAACCACATTCGACGTGAAAATTGGCTGATAGGCAATTAATCAACGAGGTTATTTTTCACGCGAACTAGGTCATTGACCATAAATGCCGTCGCACTTACACCTAACCAAATTAGTAGATTTAGTATCACCAACAGATCATCGTTCACGTATAATTTAGCGGTGCATCAACATTTCAATCAATTAGCACAATTTAGTAGGACGCTGCGATGTAATTAAAATGTATTTCAATATTCCATTTAAATCGAATCAAAATCTGTATGCTGAGAAACCCTGCTTAACCCTTTAACTTGATCGGCGTTTCGTCGAAAATTGCGGCGTGATGCGCGTATTTTATTTTTCTCACTTTAATCGAATTAATGATGGTATTACGTCATTAATTTTTTTTATTGTTGGTATCCTTTAAAAACGAATACGTTCGAACACGGGCGACTGTTAACATACCCAGATCCGGCCGCCATCTCAGCCTCGCAATGTCCATTATTTAATTTAAAAAGCAGCCTAGGAAATTTGTCTTTCGCTAATGGTATCCTAAAATGTACCCAAGGAATGCGGAAAAATGCATATTGCATGAGAGATGCATTCGGTTATATGCAGTTGGATTTTTTTTCTCTCAAGCGCGCTCACGATAGCTTGAAGTCTCCCTTATTGTATTTACCCTTCGGTAAAAATATATCGGCGAGTGGTTGGTACACATAGATAGTCTTTAAAGGTAAGTTGAACTCGGAAATGAAATTATTTGGAATAGTTGAACTGCGCGAGAATTTTACAACGACATGACGGAGTGTTTTATTACCTCGGTGTACTTAGGTAGATATTGTTTAGCTTGAGGAAGTTTTCTATTGTTTGTTTGGCTGTCGTGGAAACTCGCTGTGTATACTTCGAGTATTCTGACTGGGCGTGGATACGAGAGGAAAAATGCGCTTGAGATTCGCGATGATGAGATGTAATAAAGTACGCACTTGTAATTAGATAATGAAGGTTCGAGGAAATAAGGGAAAGAATTCCTTGTGGGGTATCAGTGTTCGATATTTCAGTATGGAGAAGTTCGGAGCCTAGGAACAAATATATATAATTCTTGAGTTCGGTCATTTATCGTTGAGTTTTCTTTTAATCTTTTTATGATAAATGAATAATTAAATTTTCTTTATTAATTGACAAGATGCAGCCATCCGCCCAAGGGCGGCTTTAAACACAATCACTGACATGAAGTTGATACAAAACAAATTTTATTTAAGGTGGGGAAGGTTGGATATAAAATTTTTGGTTGAATACATGCAGTACACAGGCGGACATTTTTAAAACTTTTTTATATTACGCATTTTTTTTATATGTAAAGTTTTTTAAAAAATTGAGAAATAAGTTCATTTTAATTTTTTTTGCAAAAAATTTGAAGTCTTGATTTTTGAAAAAAAAAGGCATGTAGTTTTCAAAAAATAAAATAAAAAATCATATTGAATTTTTATGATGACATTCTGCGAAAAATATTAATAGATTTTTGAAAACAAAAAATTGAAACATCAAAAATTTGTGAAAAATACGATTTTTACTTTATGCCCCGTTTCTAGAAAAACTATGGAACCGAGGATCTTTTTTAATAAAAATTATTCAAGAGTACCTGGTCAATGATTTAATGGGAGGATTTTGTAAAATTTTGGTTTGGTGGTGGTTTTTATGGAATTGACTGAAGTAACATGTCATAAATTATGAGAAAGTTGTTGAGATGAAATAGGAATTTTGCAAAATCCTTGCATTAAATCATTGACCAGGCACTCCTGAATAATAATTTCTCAAAAAGATCCTCAAGGATTGCATAGTTTTTCTGGAAACGGGGCATAAAGCAAAAATCGTATTTTTCTCACAATTTTGATGTTTCAATTTTTTGTTTCACAAAACATCTATTAATACTTTTCGCAGAATGATATCATAAAAATTCAATATGATTTTTTATTTTATTTTTTGAGAACTGCATGCATTTTTTTTTTCAAAAATCAAGACTTCAAATTTTTTGAAATAAAAATTAAAATGAATCTTGTTTTCCAATTGAAAAAAAAAATTTACCTGTAAAAAAATGCGTAATATAAAAAAATCTTTAAAATGTCCGCCTGTGTACTGTATGCATTCAACCAAAAAATTTTATATTCTACCCCGCCACCCCCTTAAAAAAACAAAGGAAATACTATCGTATGAAAAATTGAATATAATAATTATTGACTTTTTTTTTTTTTTTTTTTTTAATAAAAACAAAAAAAAGGAAGATATATGGATAGGTAAACTATGAAGTAGTATGGCTCAATTCACTTCAAAAATATTTATAATAATGAAAAAAATAGAGTCAAACAAAAAGTAATCAATATAAGTCCAACTAAGGTAAAAGAAATAGGTATGGAAGATTCGTGAAATTTCCTGCAGTAATTTCCCTTCCGAAAACCGATTTTGCCCCATTGTCCAGTCAAATTGCGACAAAAACACGTGTTAACCGGGACTAATTGGGGCCAAAGTTTTTCTACGGAAATTTGTAACTAATGGTGTCTGTAATAACACCTAACTTTTCCCCAGAAATAGCATCGTTGCTTCTCCCCCAAAATCCACATTTGTGCCCCCAAAACTTGTTTTTTGCCAATAACATGCGTTCTAATCTAGATACAGAAAAAAAGTCGAGTGAAGAAATGAAGCTGAACAAATTTCCAACAAAAAATATTATTACACATTTTTTGCTCAAGTTGATACAATCGTGAGAAAACGCTCTTGAAACGGGCCACTTTCATTGCACTTAGGGCCATAGCGCGACGTTTGATATACCCTACCACGTTACGCTAATGTTTAATGTTCTCATCGTGCAAATAGACTACTGGCATGGGAGAAATTTTGGTTTTTCTAGAAAATTGATCTATTTGTAGTATAGTTATGAGTAGTATAAAATATAATGCAAAACAATACAGGAAAAATAGGGATTTTTCATATACATTAGAAATAGTTTGAAAGCCCCTGATTATTGAAAAAATAGGTAAATAATTATTTTTCTGAAATTCAGAAGGCAAAATATCGCCCTTGCACACAAAAAATTTAAAAATTGTTGAAAATAAATTTTTTTGAACAATTTTTGATGCATCATAAAATTTTCTAACTTTGACCTGATTATTCAGGGTATAGATATTAACTTGAAAAACTTAAATTTTTTGGGTATACTTTTGAGATTATTTTACAACTATCAACCGCTATTCCTGATCGATTTTCGAGAAAAACCAAAATTTGTTCACCTCAGTAGTCATTTGCGCGATGAGAACATGAAACATTAACGTAACGCGGTAAGGTATATCAAACGTCGCGCTATGGCCCTATGCACAATGAAAGTAGCGCGTTTCAAGGGCCTTTTCTCGCTATTCTATCAAATTGGGCAAAAAATGTGTAATAATATTTTTTATGGGAAATTTCATCAGCTTCATTTTTTAACTTGACTTTTTTTCTGTATCTAGATGAGGATGTGTGTTATGGGCAAAAAACTGGTTTGGGGGCACAAATGTAGATTTTGGGGGAGAAGCAACAGGGGGATTTTTAGGGAAAAGTTGGTGGTAGTTATGGATACTATTGGCTACAAGATTCCGCAGAAAAATTTTGGCCCTCAATTTGTCCCGGTTATAAACCTAATTTGACTGGACTACCAATTCTCATTTAAATTCACTTGGAAAGGAAAAATCAGAATAGGTTAGTCACTTATGCTCATTTTATCATATGAAGCCATAAAAAATGTTCGGCTTCTCATGTATCACCACTACATTTTTAGCTTGATAACCCCTCCTTCCCCCTCCAACATCATGTATGTAGGTGAATTGGGAAAATTATACACTTCTTATGCCTCATAATTGTATGAGTTTATGTTAGGTAATCATATCTTTACTAATTTGAGACTCGTCAAATTACGCTCATATTTTTACAGTTCGCCATTTTGGATCCATTTCGACCCAAATGTTAGAGGTCATATGCTGTTCATCAACTAATTCTATACAAATTTTAACCTTTCTACTTTGATTTGATAAGGAGATATAAAAGATTTGAGAAATTTTATGACTCGAAATTTTCTGAAGAAGCTATTTTTTGCTCTTACTCAACTACAAATGCTCTTGGGAATCCGAAATTTTGATATGTTGATGTCTATGATACACTTTTTCATATGATTTCAAAAAGGAAAAATTTGAGCTGTTTGTTCTTTTCCCAGACCCCTTTCGAATTTTTAGTGGTCCTGCATTTTGAAGAAGTATAGAAAAAACAAAAAAGTTGTTTTTTCGCATTTTTAAGAAGAGTCTCTCACCAAGTTTTCAGCGAATGTCATGAATATCCGCTGACGCTAAACATTAGGGAAAAAATGTCAAGACCTAAAAGGCTGAGAGTTCCTCAGAAAGCAGTTTTTTGCACTAACTCCTCTCCAAATGCACATAAGAAGATACTAACAGAAAATAAGTTGGTTACTTGAGCTCATTTTAATCATGTGACACCGCAATGGAAAATTGTCAACCTATGATGTACCCTAACCACATTTTGAGGTTGATAAGCCCTCCCCTTCTCCCCTCCAACATCATGTATGTAGGTGAATATGGGATGTCCCCAATAATCATATAAATTCGCATTAATTACATTTCTACAAATTAGAGGCGACTCAAGCTCTACTCAAATTTTGATAATAATCAGCCATTTTCGATCCATTTTGACTCATATGAATTCATATAAATTACATTTTTACAAATTTGAGGTTACTCAGGCTCTACTCAAATTTTTATAATTCGTCATTTTGGAACCATTTTCACCCAAATTCATAAAGTCATATTTTGGTTACCTACAAAACTGCACACACAAAGATCTTTCTAGATTGAAAAATTTCATAACTTAAAACTTCCTCAAAAAGCCGTTTTTTGCCACAACTCATCTCCAAATAAACTTGAGAAAGTTAAATTTGGAAAATGTTGAAGCTGTTGGAGCTCCTTCACTTTCACTCGAAATTTGAATGAACCGTAATTTCGAGTGGTATCAAAAATGTGAGGTATACTACCTCTACAACATTTTCTAAGCGAATTTTGAAAAATTTTCACGTACTATACCAAATGTCACATCAGTGGGATTGTGGGTTCTAGATATAAATTTTTGAAAAAAATTGATTTTCATTTTTTTTTTTTTTTTTGTAATAATGAGCTTAGTTTTTAATTAAAAACCATAGCAATTAAACCATACCTCATTTAGGATGGAAAGGTGAGGGGTGAGAGGATTTTATATCTTTTGAGTTTCAGATCATTTGTGATCATATGGCGAAGGTTCAATTGAGAGATTTAAATAAAAATTATTTTTCAATTTTTAAAGAAATGGTATAATAAATAATTACTAAATTATTCAGTTTGTTGAATGGAATTGCATTAAAAGAATTCTATGTTGCAAATTCATTATTATTCGTGAAATTTATAATTGAATTTTAAATTCAAGGCATTTATTTTTTCTGCCATATCAATTGATTATTTCTTTATATTTAAAATAATTAAGTTTTTGTTAAATAAATGATTTAAATTAGGAAATTACCTAAAATTTTCGCTTTTGGTCTCATATGAAAGAGTGAGTCAAGTATATCAACATATCCAAATGTCAGCTTCTTAAGTGAATTTGAAGAGTAATGAGGATGTTGCACGTTTTCTGGAAAAAATATGTACGTATAGAGAAAAAAATTAAAAATTGAATAAAAAAACCGCACTCCATTTATCCTATAGAACTTGAGAAAAAAAATTCCAAAATTTGCATTTTGCGGTTCTACTCTTGGCGCCTCTTTCATTGGAATTAGCTCACGTATAAAAATGTTCGGAATTAATCTGAATACGGCAATAAAAAGCCCTTAATAAGTATTACATTTCGTTCGCAGGAAACATTTTTGTAGCGTTTTTAGTTTTTGAAGTATTCCAGTCTAAAGTCTAAAAATTTCGCGATTTCGCGCTTTTTTAACTTTTTTCAAACTTTGCATTAATATATCTATGGAAGGAGGAAAGCTAGAAGGGTGCTTGCACTGAAAAAAATGAAGCGCATTTCATACCCCATGTAATGGCATATCAACAATTTTTCCCCGACCCCTTCTTCTTTCCACGTTTTGCAAAAACTGAACCCTCCTTAATGAGAACTAATTTTATCATCAACTTAACGAAACCGTATATTGCTTCAAATTCATTAAATCGAAAAAATTATAATACCATCTGAAAGCTCATAGTTTACTCTAAAAAAAAGGTCCTTATCACCTATAACTTAAATCGCGCCGTTTAGGCGCAATAAACGTGAGAAAACGCTTCTCCATGTTCATCTCTGTAAGAGCAACGCGCGCGTTCCAAGGTTATGGCGTCACAACTAAAGGGTGCGCATCGGAGTACCGTTTTTGCTGCAAACAAAATGTAAAAAATTATTTCTCGCGACCTATTCAACCAATTTTCAAAATTGTAATGATTACGTAAGTTTTACATTCCCGTCTTTTATTTCCGTTAGGTTTTTAGTTAATTTATTTTTTATGCGACATCCCCATTGGTGCAATTTCGAGTCATGGACTTTCTTGAATTTCCCATATGTCCTCAACAAGTCAATTTAGAAATATCAAACTTTGTATGCGGAGTTAGTTCGGGATCAGAATATGATTCCTCAAATGTGAGTCAAAATGGTGGATGGTCAAAATTTTGAGAAATTTTTGAGTAGCCTCAAACAGGTCAAATTTAATAAATACGGAATCATATGATTTCTACTTGAGAGAAGTATGCTGTATGTTAATTCCGCCTTCATGCGTGATTTTGGAAGAAATGATGTGGACGTATTGTCCCCAAAATGGTGGGGGGTATGACAGTATATGAAATATTGAAAAAATGTTATCATGATGTTCTGTGATAAAGTGAGCATAGTCTGTAATAGCATAGTTTTTTCAAATAAAATTTCTGTTAAAAAATCTCCAAAGTGATCTTGAATCAAAAATAATATTTTTTCCTCGAATAGTTGAAAATGTTGAAAAATTATTTTTTTCATTAAATTGACTACCCGATTGCAAATTCGCCTAGATTTCGGCTACTGAGAGTACTTTGGCTTTATACGTGTTTAATAAGTTCGAAAAGATGTTGAGTACGATTCGCGCCAATTGCTACGTATACATAAATGTGAATACTCGACGCTAATTTCATCCACCAGCCCTCAAGCTTGTTTTGTATGTATCGAGTTTGTTCTTGAGACGTTACCTACCGGAGGCGTTCTAGCGGATTGAACGCCTAAATAATCGCGTCCCAAGTTGTCGCCAGATAAAACGTCCATATTCGTAGAAAAGAATGACCGGCAGCGTAATGATTACTTTACGGAGTGCCATCGATGTATTCCTTTCTTTCCATCGCCATCGGGTACCGAAATGTTTGAATTTTGCAGGCATAGATTTGACTCTAGTATCAACACGGTTTGGGAATATGTTGCCGATTCGGCTGCAGGCTTATTCCAGATACCGGGTATCTTATCAAGAGCTCGTAAATCGTTCGGCCTATGTTATCATGTATTCGTATGGTCTGAATGATAAAGTATTCGATGAGAAGCCTTAATTTGAGGATTATTTTGTGTTTATGTAGTAATGGGATAATCTACCTATAGCTTTAGTTTTGGCAAAAGTTAGAAGTTTTCATGTATTACTAGAAAATCCGACCAGTTTGTCAATTCAAGTGTATTGTTTTCATTCCCCATTGGTGGGCTTCGTATTACTTGATTCTTTCGAAGCTTTTTATGACGATGTGATAGCTCTCATTATGATATTTGCCCTCGGTAATACTAAGTCACCTTTGTATCGGCAGGTTGTACCGATTGTACAAAATTTGCAGTTTCGTCGTTGGAATTTCGGGCTGACGTAAGAGGTATTTTTGTTGTCGAGAAGGGCAATGCGGGTTGCTTTTGTTTTCCATTAATTTTCTTCAAAGGAGCCCATGCTGCTGAATGTTTTATTTAGTTTAGTTGGATTAAGTAGCTTTGATGGAAAAAAGGAAATTAAAAATATTTTAAAGTTTATAACTGCGCGAGAAGTTCATTTTCTTCTTCAATTCTTGAACGAAGGAAGGAGGAAAGTACGAAAATACTATATGTTGGGTTAATCAGTTATCACTTTCGAGATAATATATAGTTTGCTTGGTTCATTTTTTTTTTCATTCAAAAGACATTGTTCTTTTTTTAGATGAATTTTAGATAATTTTGACAATAAGTTTTCATCGTGAATTCTTCAAGTTACATCATTTTAAAGGAATGAAAAATATTAACAATTATCCAGTAAATTTATTTTGTATTTTATTAAATTTTGCTTTGGTCATTTCATTTGAACCGATTTAATGGCTAATTAGTACTGTTGAACATACCGAAATGATTTATCAAAAAATTAAAATCGAAAAAATGTAAAAAAAAGTGAAACTAATAAGGAATGGTTGAGAAACATCATAAAAAAATTTCGATTCCTTTTCAAGTTGAAAAGGAATCGAAAAAATGAAATAAATTGAATTTTTTTCGCATGTAAAAAAGTTATGATTTGAGTATACTATGGTGGGCAGAATTACATTTTTTTTCTCTCTCGAAAAGTGCAAATGACATGACCACAATAATTGTGAAATGAGCTCAAAAATACGTGGAAATTTCATATCACCAACTCAATTCTTAAATCCCCCTCCCCTACTCCCCTCTACCCTACTCAATGAAGTCAGTGGTTAAAGAAAATTGAAACTTGTAAAAATCAATTTTTAAACATTTCCAAAATTGTTTTGAACTACGACTACGAAGTTGTATTTTGCCGTTCGAAGATTGAAACCAATTTTAATTTTCGCTATGTAGTATCTATAGGAGTAATTTTTTTTATTTTTTCTAGAACTATTTTTTGATTTCCCTTATTAGAAAATTCCACATTAAATAATAATTGATTATAAATTAATTTTTCCCATATTTTTTTTTTTAACGTAGAATTTTTAGGATACTTTTTAAAGTTGTTTTCAAAAAATAACAGTTTTGGCTGCTTTCAAAAATTAATAATAAATGGGTAATATAACTAAGCAATGCCATTTTGAAGGAAACATGAACCTTAAGAAAAAGAATAAGTTTGAAATCGAACATAAGGTACTTGTACTGTTATTCAACAAAAAAAAAAAAAAAAATCAAATATTATTAGACCTTCTAAATTAGAAAATCATGGCTGGAAAAAACTTTTTTTGTAGGGGGGGGGGGGTCAATTCTTCCCATCACTGGAGACTTTCAGTATGTTGTTAATGGAGCTGGCTTCTTCAAGTTTGCGAAAGAAAAATTTTAGTTGGAAACTTTTTTTGGAAAGGGCTGAACTATAAATTATTATATGACAGTGTTTTTGAAGAAATTAAAAAAACTCTGGAAATTTTTTTTAATGACATCCAATTTTCATTTATGTTTTCAATATCAAAAATATTGGTGTGACGGGCAAAAAAATAATAATAAAATAAAATTATTCAAAATTTTTTTAGCAATTATTGAAATTTTGAAGTTTAAAACTTAGTTTGAAGGTTGAAATTTTCATTAGTTTCATTTCAAGGAATTTGACAACGATTGTTCGTTTACCTTACTGCAAAGTGCAAACGTGGAAAGTTCTTTAATTCATTTCATGAACATAACTAATAAGTATTCGTTTTTTTTTTTTTTTTTTTTTTTTGTGCCAAGTCAATTAACTAGGAAAATATCTGAATTTTTTTTGAACAAAAAATTTTTATTTAATGTGATTTTCGTTGTTTCAAATTTCAATTTTTCAAAACATTGGATTCATTCTGTAAAGGGGGGGGGGATTTAAGAATTGAGTTAGTGAAATAAATTTCACGTATTTTTAATTTTAAGTGAAATATGGTATTTTTGTTTGTTTGTTTGTTTGCTTGCTTGTTTTTTTTTGTTTGATTTCCGTTCTCCGACGATACCTCGAGTAAAAGTTGACAGATTTACTCCAAATTTGGAGCATAGGTGAAGTAGAGCTTGAGAGCCTATTTTTTTTTGAAATTGATTCGTCCGTTGAGAGTCAAGCTATTCAACTTCGAAAATTTTTCACCTTTTTTTCTAATATCCCGGGAATGAAGGGTCGTAAAGAAAAAATGTATAGGAACAAAGTTGTAGGAAATTTCATTCTCTACAACTTTGGTTCTATCGATTTTTCATGAAAACTCGTCGAAAGTTGAGCTTTTAAACTTGGTAGCTTTTTTAGTTTTTTTTTTTTTTTTTTTTAAATATCTCGAGAGCCAGAAAAATGAATAGTAATTAGGTCCTTGCAAATTTCAAGCTCTACAACTTTGGTCCTTGTATAATTTTTACGGAAGCTCATAGTTTTTCTGGAAAAATGAACTCAAAGTAAAGAGTCCAACAATTGGTACGTTTTGTTCTCCGAAAGTTCCATGCTTTCATTCTCGAACGATAGGTCGAGTGAAACTTGGAGGTACGTAGATGGTATAGAGGGTAAGAGTCCTATTGTTTTTGAAGTCTATCCCTTCTCTGAAAATTAAGCTTTCAAACTTAAAAGATTTTTTTAATCTTATGCAAATAGCTCAGTAATGAAGGGGCGTGGGAAAAAATGTTTAGGAAGAAAGTTGCAAGGAATCTTATTTTCTACAACTTTGGTTCTCATGCATTTTCCATAAAAGGTCATAGAAAGTTGAGCTTTTGAAGTTTAAATTTATTTGTTTGTTTGTTTTATTCAATTTCCATTTTGCGACGATAACGCGAATAAAATTCAAGAAATTGACTCCAAATTTAAAGGTAGAAGGGGTGAAGCTCTAGGGCTCTATTGTTATTGAAGTTGGATCATTCGTTGAAAGTCGAGCTTTCCAAGTTGAGGACTTTTTTTTGTTCTGATATAATTTTCTAATGAAAACATCAGTTTTTAAATTTTCAATCATGAAATGAACTAAGCTTTCGCATATGAGCTTCAGTTTTGAAAATGAATTTGTACTCGCGAACAATTCTATTTAATTATTATTTTACATTATGAAGTCCATATTTACGTATAGTCTTATCTAGTTTTTTATTTAAAATCTGTAAAAGCGAAATAAGAAGAGAAAATTGAATAACATGAACCCAGCTGTAACCTTGGTTTCAGAGAATGCGAATAGCTCGATAAATTACTCGGAGTAATTTACTCATTGAAAATTGCCAATAGGAATACGAATTCCAGAAATTATAATTAAATCGAGCTTGATATTACGGAATATTCCATGTGTCAGGCAACGCTACGTTTGGCGTATCTGTACGCCAAAGTTTCGCGATGTCAAAATTTCAACCTATGTACAATGTACATGGACGATTCCGCGAATCGACGTAGATGGGTATTGTAGACGTTATGCGGCATTCGTGTATCATCGGTGGAAATGCGTTAGTGTATGTAAATATATGTATACGTAATGCACAACTCGGTGGAGACTTTATTTTACGACGTCAGCGACATATACGCCGAGATTAATGATGGCTTTATTATCGTCGATCGTACGATGTACGTATACGTTATCGTATTCATTTATTCTTACATCTTTAACGCGTACGTCGAGCCGAGTACTACCGGTAATAAGTTGATATCACCAGTTTGACGGTGCAAATATTCGAAAAAGAATGCGTTTTACGTAATTGCCAAGAAATCATCGGTATTCGACTATTCGTTGGCTAAAAGATTTATATGTGATCGCATTTGATATCGATTGACACAGCGGTGACGAAAAATCGGTCTCATTTCGAACAAATAAATGTTCCGTTTACCTGCATGCGGGGAGGTTAGGTCGATGAAATTGAAGGAAATATGGTTTTTATTGGCGTGGAAAAAAAACGAGCTTTATCAACGTTAAACGGAAACTAGTTGTTAGGAGTTGAATTAAAAAAAATACGAGAAAAAGTTTCACAGCCGAGAGAAAGAAGGGACGAACGGCACTGAAACGAAAGTATCCCTTTTGTTTTGGTCGACGCGGCGGTGGTCTTTCGTACGCGACGGTGTTGCCATTTCGTCGTATTAAATTCGAATTTCTAACGCTAACTGTTGCGCCGTACGCTCTTTCGGCTTTTCCTGTGACACAGATCGAATAATCAGGAAATACACCATTAAATAAACGATGTTGCTAATGCTAATGAATTTTTTTTTATTAGCTCGGCTTCATCGTGACCGAGTATGGAGCTGGTTATTTTTTTTTAACGTATTTAAAATACATTGTAATTTGCGATTTGGTTTTCACGCAGGATTTCGTATGGCCGGCAGTTGTTATGGATTCAGTGGTGCCCAAAGTCGAATGAAACGTGAGTAGAAATTATATTTAGTGAATATTCGTGGAGCGATGCGTAATAAGTCTTTTGAGACTAGGGTTTTGTTGCGTGAAGCAGATTGAACTCAGGTTTTTGAACATCCCGTCTGAAGTTTGAAAAGTGTAGTTGTAAAATTATTTCAAAAAAATTATAATAATTAGGGTGAAAGCAAAATAACAATAGGTAAAGTTATAGCAAAAATATAAGAACAAAAAAAATTATTTATCAAGTTTTTGAAACTATATAAAGTTTTGAAAGAGTACAAAAAAAATTAAAAATTAATTCTTGTTGTGCACCTTGGTGGTAGATAAGGACTCTGAAGTGGTGCTGGATTAATAGCGGTGGCTAACTGGTATATATATCACTCCAGGTTATAGGTTTCTTGTTGGAGTCTTGGAGCCTCTTTGTATTTCTCAAAGGCTTAACAGACTTGAATATAATTTTTGTTTCCTTATTGTATAGTTTCTCATTTACCTATTCAATTAGAAATAAAATTATAAAATTAATTTATCTAAATTTAATATTAAAACCAGATACCAATTCTGATTTCCCCTCATAAAAATCAAATGGAATTCCATTTAATTCAATTATAATTCTGATTAATCAATAACAAAAAACAATGAAATTGAATAAATATTTATATTATTTTTTCATTATTTTTATGTAAATTATATTTATGTTTTGCTTTTTTTTAAATTCATCAATTATCAATTAATTCATTTATTTTTTTTTTTGTTATGCCTTAGAATGATTTGTTAATTTTTTTTTTGTAGTAATTTTTTCTTGATGCTCACGCAACAAGGCACATAGTGGCGAAATTATCGATATCGAATTTTTCTTTATTTTATTTTATTTTATTTTATATAATTATTATCTCTAATATATAAAATTCTCGTATCACAGTGTTTGTAACAAAACTCCTCCGAAACGGCTTGACCGATTCGTATGAAATTTTGTGTGTATATTCAGTAAGTCAGAGAATAGGATGTAAACTATTTTTCATATCCTTAGTAATAAGAGTGCTCCACCCAGGGATGGTAGTTTACGTGTAAATTTCGTTGTTTACATCTTTGCGTAAAGTATGTAATCTATGTAAGCTTCGTGTAGACTATGTCAACAATGTAGACTTCACGTAAACAACAGGTAAAAAATCCAAATATCCAGAAAAATATCTTGAAAAAAAAAAAATTAATGAGTTATTGAAGTCATAGCTCATAATAGTGTTGAAAAGTTTAAATTACCAGGTAAAATAACCGAAGTAATTTACCGTAAATTACGGTCATTTATCAAAATTACCAAGAATTGCCCATCACTACATCATAGTTTACGCGTAACTATTGGTTTAAACGATTTTGATAGTTTATTTTCCATAGTTTAGGCGTAGATTTCGCATAACTGCGTAGACTTGAAGTCTACTGTACAGTGTACGACCCTGGGTCCATCCCAGATATATAATTATATTTTATTTTTTCGCGGACACCACCATATTCAAATTTGAGCTTTCTAAATGTATTTTGAGAGGAGTTGGAGCAGAATACGGTTTTTTGAGGAAGTCCTGAGTTGAAATTTCTTGAATCTCACATATCTCCTCACCAAATTACCTTTAAAATATCAAACTTTGTGTGTGGAGTTAGTTTATGACCAGAATATGACCTCTCGAATTTGGATCAAAATGTATGGCATTTTGAGGAAGTTGTGATTTATGAAATCTTTTCCCCTACGCCTAGCGCTAGTGGGTGTTCATAATATTCGTTCAAAATTTGGTGAGAGAGGGGCAGATTGCTCAAATTTTTCTTTTCGAATCGCATATGAAAAAGTGAGTCACGGACACCAACGTAGTCAGATTTGAGCTTCCTATGTTTATTTTGAGGGGAGTTAGAGCAGAAAACAGTTGTTTTGAGTCATGAAATTTCATGAATCTTACATATCTTCTCATCAAATTAACTTTGAAAGATCAAACTTTGTGTGTAGAGTTGGTTGGTGACCAGAATATGGTTTTTCGAATTTGGATCAAAATGGATTCAAAATGGCGGATGATCTAAATTTAAGTAGAACTTGAGGAGCCTCAAATTGATAAAAATGTAATTATTATCAATTCATATGATTATTGGTGATAAGATGTATGCTATATCTTCAGTTCACCTCCATACATGATGTTGGAGGAAAGAAGGAGGGATTATATGAATTTCATGAATCTTACATATCTTCTCATCAAATTAACTTTGAAAGATCAAACTTTGTGTGTAGAGTTGGTTGGTGACCAGAATATGGTTTTTCGAATTTGGATCAAAATGGATTCAAAATGGCGGATGATCAAATTTAAGTAGAACTTGAGGAGCCTCAAATTGATAAAAATGTAATTATTATCAATTCATATGATTATTGGTGATAAGATGTATGCTATATCTTCAGTTCACCTCCATACATGATGTTGGAGGAAAGAAGGAGGGATTATCGACCTCAAAATGTGATGGTGGTACAAGAGATGTTGAAAAATTTTTTTTTGTAAAGTCATAAGACAAAATGAGTCTAAGTGACTAAGTTCCTTAATTTCAGCTTCTCAAGTACATTTGGAGAAAAATTATACAAATAATTTATATGGCGAAACAACGTTTGCTGGTTCAACTAGTAGTTTTATGTATTTTTTGTTTTTGTTTTTTTTCTTTTGTTTGTGTCGAGCGATGATTTGTTTTATTTATTTATTTATTTGTTTGTTTGTTTTATTTATTTATTTTTTAATATTAATCCTTTCTTCAAGTCCATACAACAATGCGCATAGTGGTAGAATTATTGAAATCGAGTTTAATTTGATTTTAGTTTAGTTTAGTTTTGTTTTTAATGCTTTGATTTATGTTACTCGACTACGGAAGCCATTTGCGACAAAATATTACAATATTGTCCTTAAGTTATTGCCAAGATGATATAATTATTTTTTATGTAGTTGTTTTTTTTTTTTTTTTCAGTAGTAAATTTCATTTTTCTAATAACTGAAATATTGAAAAATTTCATTGCACGACAAAAATTAAATTTTCATGTTTCAGACTTTCTGAACATTTCTAGCCAAGTTTTTCATTCATTACAGTGGTACTTTTTCCAAATGTATATTTTTTAATGATCATCCGCGGGGGGGGGGGGGAGATATACACAGAAGTAGAATGCGTCTAGTTTTTTTTTTCAGATTTGTAAAAGGATGAAAAATTAGTATTGAGTTACACGATGGACAAATAGGGGGTGGAGGTCCTCTTTGGTAAACAGGTATTTATTTAATTTTATAATTATAATTCTATTAATATTTTAAATAACAACACCAAAAAATTTTTTAAAATACAAGAAAATTTTTTATTAAATCTTCAAAATTTTAGAACATCTGAACATTTTTTGTAAATTATTACAAATTGAAAGAATTGAAAACCCTAAACGATTTTTTTAAATCATGAAATATTATAAAAATGATTTTCTAATATTAAAAAAAAAAAGTATAAAAAAAAGTATAAAAAATAATCTTATCATCTCATATAAGCCTCCCTCTCCATTATGGATTATGGGAATTATTGGAGATTTTTTACTTTATCTGGATTATTTTCTAGGAAATTATCATTTTAATGTGGGTGAAATGATTGTTTTCGTGAACGATATACTTCGAACATTCACTCAAAATATGTTACGCGGAAACAGGAACTTCGTTTTTGGTCACAGAGAGGTATGAGTTTCCTGTTGAATAAGTAACTGTGTATGAAAATGGTGTGGCCTGTGTGAATTCCAAAAAATCCATTTCAATGTGGTAGCTGCTGAACGCAGAATCAGAAACGTATTTTTTGTAAAAGTAATTTTTTTGAAATTGAAATTTAATTAAAGACATTATGCCCGTTTTGCCTCCCTCTTAATCCGTCTCTATCGGTTGTAATGGGGTATAATAGAGGTATTCAAATATTTGATTAATCGACGGTAATCCGCGACCAGGTAACTTAGGGGAGTTTTTCCTTTTCGTTTTGCTCGTATAAATTGTTGGCTAAAATACTCTAGACGTTGCGGTTTATTGACGCCTGTCGGAGTATTATTTAAATTGAAACGAGGCCGGCGACTCGCAAGGGTACGGGTCAGTTTTCAACTAACAAGACGCGGAAACATTTCCAACTTCAGTTAATGAAGAAATTACTCACTCTTTTTCATTCTCTCGGTACCAGGTGCTCGGAAAGTATGGCTGCAGCATATGGTGGATCGCGTGACCGATCTAATTGATTATTTCGGTCGTATGTTTATTATAATTAAACAAATGCGCGGTTTGTCGCCGTTGGTGGTATTCAAAGGCGTGAATTTTTATTCATCCTTGTGGCTGGAACGAGTCACCCGACTTGTTGAATTTCCTACGTGTATTTATGATCTCTCGAATTCCATATTCGGTTGATTTATAATCTTACAATGTGATGGAAATGTGCAGATGTAAAAATATTCATATTTTATGGAATATTTCCCGTATACGGGATGAAGAGGAGATGATGGGTATCCTTGAAGATGGTTATTCTATAAGTAGATTTAAAAGAACTTCTTTATTTGATTAGCTTTCTAAATTTCATTTCGACTTGGAGATTTTCATCACTATTCGGAAGATGTATTTGACCAGCTAGTTTCAAGAAGAAAAAATATCGTGTTCAGAATTGACATTTTTTTAGATAGGTTTTGAAAATTATTTTTAGAACATACATTTTGCAGGTGTACACTGTACAGCCATCAGTGTAAGTGGAAGGTGGAGGGGAGTGAGTGATTTTTTACAGGCATAATTTTTTTTTTATGCCTAAGAAATTGATGAATGTATTTCACTTCATAATTTAAGAACATGAGACATTTTTTTGTAATGATTCAGAGCAAGTATGGTTCCTCGTAGGGTATAATAACCTATGCAGTTATTACAAACGCCCAATAAATTAAAAAAAAAAGAAAAAAAAACTGAATATTCATAGTTAATATTCATATGTATGTATATTTTTTGATTTAAGAAGTCTATTTCAGTATAAATTCGCATGACGACTGTTATTATCGAGGAATTATAGTATGTTAAGTAGTTATTAAATATTTGAAAAATTGACCTCATGGAAGGCCCTCTGGCTATGATCCTGTTTTTGCAAATTTGAGATTCCTCAAGCTCTACTCAAATGTTGATGAACCGCCATTTTCGGATCCACTTTGACCCAAATTTAAGGGGTCGAATTTTGGTCATCAACTGACCCTACGTACAAAGTTTGACCTTCCTAGGTCGATTTGGTGAAGAGAATGGAAGATTCATGCAAAATTTCCCGGTAGTAATATCCCCTCCAAATGCTGATTTTGCTCTAACTATTCTCCTAATTCACTTGGGAAGCTAAAATAATAATAAATTAGTCATTATCGTATATCGACATCTCGTGTACCCCCGCATTTTGAGGTCAATAACCCCTCCTTTTCCTCTCCAACATCGTGTAATAATCATATGAGTTAATATTAATTAAATTTTTACAAATTTGAGGTTCCTCAAGCTTTACTCAAATTTTGATAATCCGCCATTTTAGATCCATTTTGACCCAAATTCAAGAGATCATATTCTGGTTACCAACTCACACTGCATACAAAGTTTACCTTTCTAGGTCAATTTAGTGACGAAATATAGAAGATTCGAAAAATTTTAAGACTCAAAAAACTTCCTCAAAAAGCTTGTTTTTGCTTTAACTCGCCTCCAAATGCGCGTAAGAAGCTTCAATTTGTACATGTTAGTATCCGTGACTCACTCTTTCATATGAGATCAAAGACCAAAAATTTGAGCTATTTACCTATTTTCTACCCCACTCCACTCAAAATTTGAATGATTCGCCATTTTGAAGTGTATCGAAAAAGCTAAAACGTGCCTTTTTCGCATTTTTTAGAAGTGTTTCTCACCAAGTATCAATCGATTATCATGAGTTGGGAAGAAAAGTATGTACCAAGAAGTTGTACGTTTGCCGGATGGTTACAAATGATCTGAATCGAAAAGATTTGAAGACCCCAACTTCCCCTAATCCGCCTTCCAGATCAGGTAGCCTGTAATAACTGACATTTTTTATTTGATAATTCAGTTAAAAATTAGTTTGAAAATGTTTTTCCGTTGATTAATTTGAATAATTCTTTCCTTCCTTCTTTCCTTTCTTCCTTCCTTCCCTTTCTTCCTTTCTTCCTTCTTCCTTCCTTCCTTCCTTCCTTCCTTCCTTCCTTCCTTCCTTCCTTCCCTTCCTTCCTTCCTTCCTTCCTTCCTTCCTTCTTTCTTCCTTCCTTCCTTCCTTCCTTCCTTCCTTCTTTCCTTCCTTCTTTCCTTCCTTCTTCTTCCTTCCTTCCTTCTTCCTTCCTTCCTTCTTTCCTTCCTTCCTTCCTTCTTTCCTTCTTTCCTTCCTTCCTTCTTTCCTTCTTTCCTTCCTTCCTTTTTTCCTCCCTTCCTCATTCCCTTCCTTCTCTCTTCCTCTTCCTATCTTCCTTCTTTTTCCTCATCTCTGAAAATATATTTTATTTTATTACAATTGAAACAATATACGTACCACGTATGTGATGATCCTTGTTCAAAGAAGAAGTATATAGCGTGAAAAAATGAGTTATCCCTCCTTTTTGTGTGTGTGTGTGAATTAAATGCCTGAAATATTTTTGTTTAGATTCCATATTATTTTTGATAGCATTTCAACGGATTTTTTTCTTTCATTTTGTCACCTTTGCCTTTTTACAAAAGGGTTAAATAACTCGACTGCTGCGTTTTCGTTAGCGAGTGAATATTTCAGCACATGGAGCGTCGTAGAAAAGACTCGACGCGGAAAGTAGTCGTATTTCTCGAAGCTATATAGGTTTAAATTGCGCTCGTTTAGCTTCTAAAGTTTCAACATTGTAAACTCATTTCGTATAAATTTTAATAACCAACGCTCTTTGTAAGGTTTTCACGAAAACGCGTATAGTAGGTATAGAGACGCGTATGGTAGGAAAATTTTGGCGGCGATGGTGGCGAATTCGTCGAAAAAGGACCAACTTTTGGTAACGCATTCGACGATGAATCCGATAAAGAGGAAAAAGTGGCGCGACGAAGCGAGGCAACGTAATCATTGAATAATAAATATTTACCGTAATTCAAACTACCGCGTATATAAACCCTACGAACGGCATCTGCGGGGAGGCGTGAAAACCTCGCGAAAAAGTAAAATTTGGTTATTGTTTGTTCGACTAGTCGGCTCGGACTTTTAGCTGTACCATGTACATGCTGATGTAGGCACTAGGCAGTACATTATCATTATCCGTAAATGAAATACGTAACGCTGTATTAATTAGGTTGTAGTTGTTTGATTTGAACGCCGAAGCTGATGTTTAAAAGCGCGTTATTTTATAAGTACGCGTTATGTAAACGAAGGCGTCATTATGCGAAACGGTTATTATAGCAGCGAGGTGGAAATCGTTTTCGGCCTCCCAAAAATGGTACCCTACGCGAAAAAAGCAACAGAAGGTATTAATCTAGTGAATTAATCTAAGTATTAAAAATACAACGGGTCGAGCTGAAATTCAGTTTTAGCACGTTTTTAAAAACGTGCCGGAGCGTGATCTTTTTCGTTATTAAACATTAAGATGATTTTTCGCCACCGTATGCTAACGCCGAAATTATATCCTATAATTAATCCACCACCGTAGATTAAATTTATCGTTTTCGTATTCAGTTAGTGATAGGAAAGAGTTACATTGTGCATATTACATTTTCACGTATAGCTTAAGCAGGTTGAAAAAAATCCCAAACATGCTGAAAATAGTCTCGACTTGTAGAGATTGATCTCATAGGCTGATGAAAAGTTGGAGAAATTCGTGTCTTCGCTAAAAATGATATCAGTAAATCTCCATAATGGGGTGAAAGTTTGAAAATTTTATTTTGAAGAAAAAAATTTTTTCTTTAATTTGAAAATGTTTTTCGTTCTTATGTCATATTCTATCCTCCCAACATAAGAAAAAATGTATGCAAATTTTTCCATTATTTCAGAGTTCCAAAAATACCTACAATATGAGGAGCATACTATGCTCCAGAGATAGTGTTGGATTGGTGGGAGAGTGGTAGTCGTTCTCAAAATCGAAAAGTCGTAAATTCTCGATCGTATTGTAATATGAATAAATGAGTTCTAATGACTAAGTGCAAATTTCAACTTTCCAAGTGAATTTGGAGTTGAAGCCAAAAATTACTTTTACAGAGGAAAAAAAGTCAAGAAATTGTTGGAAATCTGAAATGTTGTATGTGGAGCTTGTGTGCGACTTCTAGCGAAACAAAATTTGGATATATGTATTTAAAAAATGATTTCTTAGCTTTCTATTGAGTCTATTAAAAAAAAGTATATAGAGCTGACTTACTTAGAGTCGAAAACAAAATATTTTCATATTATTCAATTTTTTATCGTAGAAGCCCCCTTTCACAAGATGTTGGCAAAACCTCGCTTCAGTTCGCCCCAGGGGCGTAAGTAAGGGGGGATGGGGGTAGAGCTTCCTCCCAGGTGTTTTAAAAAGTTGGGAAATTTGTAATTGTTGAACGCTAAAATTGGAAACTTGAATTTTTTGTAGAAGTCAATATTTTATATTACTTTTGGGAGAATAAGAACTCGAATAAATTCGAATTGATGCCAGCTTGTATCATGTACAGCGCACAACAGACTATTCGCGATAACCGAAAAAATTTCCAACTTCGAGAATCACGACGAACGGTTGCAGTGCAGTTGTATGTATTAAATCTAGCTTAGGTTCCGTTCTCCAGGTGCATGGATAGACAGACACATGGAGTTGGTATAGTAAATGGTCTGGATTCTGATATCACCAATCATAAGGCTACAATGTAATGAAATGTAGGTAGTTTCACTTCTACCTTTCTAAATAATATCGTTCAGTTTTCATTGAACGACTGAAATTCGTTTGTGATTGGAATCATCAGCTGATTTGTGTTTTTATTTTACGAGTTAGTCGAGTTAATTTACCACATTCCAACTTGCTGATTGGTTGTTACACGCGTGACGTATGACCAATTAGAACCTAGACCAGTCATTATAAATACTCTATAGATAGGTAGACAGACAGACAGATCACAACGTGTAAATTAATAGTGTTGGGAATACTCGATTAATCGAATCTAGATTATTGAAATAATCGATTAATCGATTTTTTTATATTGTCTATTCTCTGTCGTTACAACGTTTACGGAACACGAGTGAATAAAGGATAAAATAAAAATTTACACTAATTCAAATTTTTACCATCTAATTTTTCAAACTTTTGAAATTTTTCCTTGAAATTTTTTACAATCCAAAAATTTTTTCCAACATTTTTATATCTATTTTGAATTTTTTTATCGATTTTTCAGCATTAGAAATTTTTTGCAACCAAAATTTTTCAGATGTTTTTTTCAATTTTACACTTAATCTAATTTTTTTCAACTTGGAAATTTTTTCTTCAGTTTTTCGCCAACTTTGAAATTTTTTTCAATAAAATTGTGGCGTTAAAAAAATGTTTCAAAGTTCAAATAAACATTGACTTTTTGAAAAAATAAATAGCTTGAAAAAAGCATTCAAATTTGAAACAAAACTGTGAAGATTTTTGGTTGAAAAAATACTGAGAAAAATTTTTGGCTCGAAATAAATTTTGAGAAAAAATAAGTAAAAAAAATTTGAAAAAATCAGAAAAAAGATTTGAGTTGAAAAAAATCTTGGAGGTTTAAAAAAATCTGGAGAAAATTTGGAGTTGAGAAAAATATTTAGACTTTGAAAAATCAAAATTTAATTTATAATTAATTAATTAATAACAATAATAAAATAATAATAATAAAAACATTCATTTCAATTAATTACAAAAATAAAATAATTTATTCAAATTAATTACAAAAACAAAATTATTTATAGACTTTTTTGTAGTTATTTCTTATTTTCTGTGCACTGTGTAGTATAAAATGAAACTAAAAATGCTACGAGGTAAATAATCGATTAATCGATTATTAATCGCCCAACACTATAAATTAAAATTAAGCCGCTGCCACTGCTCACTAAGCCAATAATCCACCGATTTTTTTCTGTGCGTTGTATACCTGCTGTATGTCTGTGCTTTTTATTAACTTAAGTTGAATTTTTAAAAATAAATAAAGAAGGAAAAGGAAAAAGATACGAAGTGCAGCGTTGTTTGTGTGATGAAATTTTCAACAACGACTATAAGAAGAACATGAAATAACTGCGCATGACGGCGCTCATTTGTACCTAACTATTATGTAATTTACACCATTTCTCAAATTTAAAAAAAGAAACGAAAAATCGTAAATTCTGTCAAAAAAGTTGATAATTTCAGCACAAAAAGTTGAGATTTTTCAACTCCCCCTCCCCTTGAAAAGTAACTTAGTTACGCTCCTCATTCGCCCTACCATGAAAAAAGAAGCGTCGGGATCATTTAAAAACTTTTTTGGAAAATTGGAGAATCATTCTCAACAATTTAATACTATTTTCAGCTGGTTTAGCAGTTTTTATTTTAATGAGCCTTTTTTAAATCTAAATTGTCTGAACAAGTATTCCCACCACTCTTGGTCTATCCTTTTATGAATATTCACCCACCCTTTATTGTTGCTATAGTCATTCGCTCTCGATAAATTATTTCGCATTCCTATACGATTACATGTGCTATCATATGAGAAACCCATATGGTTAATTTTCGGGTAAAGATATCCGTGTATTTTTTTTTTCGAAGCTATATCAAAAATTCCTTCTCAACATCTCATCTCGGATTACAATTCTTGCATATTTGGATGCTTGGAACCAGCGCGAAGCAAGTGATAAAAGTCTATAGTGTACACATGTGGTACGAATGTTTGTCTTAATTACTGCCTCTGTATAGTCACATTCTCGCCGGCGTATTTCATTATTTCATCGTCTAAACGTCTTTTCCATTCATGCGAGCAATTAGCGGATGATGTGAATTGTGAAATGTGTGTAATACCGAAATGCATTGTACTGTATACACCGTTGACCTAGAATTATATTTTCGATTATATTCGAACGCGTAATTGGTCGCGTTGTGAATTCATCCGGCGAGTTTTTCATTTCTATCGAAATATTCATTACCTAACGTTTCGAAAATACGACTTTTTTTCAACACGAAAATAAAGTTATAAGCTGCCATGAAGCTTTACTGGAGTGAATTTTTAATAGAGGACTGTTCAGATTTATAACGATTATGTTGATTTCTTCATACCCACCGCCAGTACCGAAGCTGGAAACCTTAATTTATTTTCTATAAGATCTAGGTAAATTTCTAATGATTATTGTATGTATAGGTTACGTTTTATTTGAATCAATAAATGATCCGAAAAATAAATCATTGAGGTGCTACGTCGTTCTTAACCTCTCCTTTTCGTATCAGGTAGGCTGTAATAGCTTTATTTTTCATTGAAAAGTCTAAAATGTGTGAAACACCGATGTTGAACATTTCAATATTGAAACTGCCAAGCTTCTTTCAATAATTCACTGATCCTCGATTATTCATTGCTGTAACACTCGTGCCGCTTATACACACGTAATACGCGCCTAAAATCCCTCGTATAAACAGGCAAAAAAGAAAAGGAATAGAGGCGACGTTGAAAAAATTCTCCACTTTCGGCTTGTTGAATATACCGCGTAAACGCTTGTTAGAAAGGATATTTTTTTCGCAGTTCGATACGATTTCAACATGCGACGGATAAGTGGCTGATTCGTTGTCAATTGTGATTGTTTCTCGCAGTTTTCCCCTGAGCGGTTGAAATTTTTATCGATCGTTTGGAAGTGTTTCATGAAGGACTCATAGTACAAGAAGGGAAGAAAAGGTGTTTTGCATTTTGAAAAATTTTCAGTCCCAATAGTTGATTTGCAAGTATTTCATTATTCTGAAATGAAAGGAGAGAAATGAAGTTTATCTTTTTTTTATAAGTTTAGAAAGAAAAAAAAGAGTATCGATTATCGTTTTAGAATTTTATCTTGATTTTGTAATTTGAATTTTGCAAGTATTATTAAGATTGATTATTCGGTACATTCAAAAAAATTAAAAATTTTTATAAGCTTCGAATTAAATTTTTTTTTTATTTTCCTCATATAACATGTGTTGCAATAATTTGTAATTGTCAGTATTTTCAACTTCATACTTATTGACAATAGACATTTGGATAGCTTTTTAATAGTCATTATTTTCAATGAACTTCTTACCTATGAAAATATTTTCAATGACTTTTTCATAGTATATATTTTTCATTTTAGATGGAGTTTTCAACCGTAGAATTTTCATAAATTCTCCGCGAATTTGTTTTTTAGTTTTTTTTTTCTCTCCTCATAAATCACTACTGATAGTTGTTTTCAATAACTTCTAAAATAATCTAAAGGCGGATATTTTCAATAGGAATTTTTATCAACCATGTATTTGTTCATAATTTTTGATTATCGATAATTTCCTATAATAATTGATATGATCAATAATATTTGATTATTTCATGTTTTCACGATTTTTTTTTTCAAGAAGCAATATTTTTCCGAAGGTTTACACAATTGGTATTTCATGTAATTTCTCTATTGACCAATGTTTTTGAGAGCAAAAAAATTATAATTTATTATTTTTCAAGTTCTTTTAATTATCAATATTTTTGATAGTTTTTTTTTTTTTTCAACAATCCATCAGTATTTTCCAATAGGTATACAATATTTTGAATAATTCTTATGTCATCGATTTCTTTGTTAGTACTGGGGTTTTTTCAGCAATTAATTCATGCGTTCGATGTTTTTTTAACAGTCGAAATTTCAACCGCCACTATTTTTCAGAATTTTCTGATAATCGATATTTTCGATATTTCTTTCCTTACGACTAATGGTAGTAATCAATATTTATTGATATTTTTTAATAATTTTCCAAAGATCGATATTTTGGATAATTTTTTTTTTAAATCGATTCTTTCGATGATGATGAATATTTTTTTTTTTTTGATGAAATTATTAATATTTTTAATCTTTTTTTAAAACTTTGTAATAATTGACGTGCACGATGAATTTCATTTGTGGATATTTTAATAGATTATTTTTTCTTAGTTGATATTTGCAATATTTATAAATATTATGCTAAAAATCGATGTCTCCGATATTTCTTTAGTTATTGGTTTTTTTCGTGAGTTTCCAGTAATCGATATTTTTGATATTATTTTATATTCAAAATTTTTTGATAATTGATATAATATGTACAATAATTTTTTAATTATCGATATTTATAATCATTTCTTCGTGATCGATATTTCTTTTATTGCAAATATTTTTAGCAACTTTTTAGTAATCGATATTTTTGATTGTTTCGCAATAATTGATATTTTCAATAATTTTTTCCATAATCGATATTTTTGATGATTGTTCTATAGTCAATATTCAAAAAAAATTTTCGATATTATGTGTACAATGATTTTTTAATTATCAATATTTACAATCATTTCTTCGTGATTGATATTTCTTTTATTGCAAATATCTTTGGTAACTTTTTAGTTATCGATATTTCCGATAGTTTTGTCATAATCGATATATTTTCGATAGTGTTATAATAATCGATATTTTTGATAATTGTTCCATAGTCGATGTTTTTCAAAAAGTTTTGGTAATCGATATTATTTACAATTATTTTTTAATTATCGATATTTACAATCGTTTCTTCGTAATTGATATTTCTTTTATTTGTATATATTTTTTGCTAACTTTTTAGTAATCGATATTTTCCTTAGTGTTGTAATAATCGATATTTTCAATAATTTTATGATAATCGATATTTTCGATAGTTTTGTAATAATCGATTTTTTAATTATTTTTCGATAATCAATATTTTTGATAATTTTGTAACCATAGATACTATATTTTTGAAAATTTTTAAACAATTCATATGTTTGATAATTTCTTGAAAACTTGTGTGATTTGTGACCTGTCACTGGATACCACTCGGTCTTACCTTGAAAGTTGAAAATCCAGCATAAATTTCTTCCAAATCTCTTGAGAGGGAAGAGGGGCTTTACCTTATTTTTTGCCACGTTTTTTATTACTAACAGTTACAAAGAACATAACGTGGTAACCAAATATTTGTTGGTTTGAAGAAATATAATTGGAAGGCAATTGAGATTGTAGATGGCACTGTAATGCTCTATTTAATGTGTGTTTTTTCGCGATATTTTAAAATTTCGAGTTTCCGTGTATGAGTGGTACACGATGCCCCTAAATTTGAGAATAATTGAAAAAAATTATCATTAACGCGTACTGTATCATTTCGTAGGTATTTGGAGGAGCAGAGTTATATGATCAACTGATTGTTCAACTACCATTTTGTAGTTCCTCACTCCCTCTTTGTGTAACAAAAATTGAAGGTTTGGTAGAAGTGCATGATCTCGTGATAATAATTTCTGCTTTATTCTCATTCGTAATGGAACAGCCTAGCAGTTATCATCATATATTCGTCAGTTTTCATGTGCGACTTGGTGACGGGAGGGGAGGGGGAGCGGAGGTTTTGAAGTATTCCAAATTTTTTTTTTCAACTCATAATATTTTATATGTGATATAAAGATATGATATGGCATTGAAGTATTGAATTTTTCGTCGATTATGATGTCTTCTCATCAGTATAGTCTTTGATACCTGAACTCCAAAATAAAGATTTCTTTGCAAACCGAAAATATACCAATTGCCCCCCACTCCCTCCTCTACTATGCCAAGAACGAAGGAATTATATCGAATAAAAATTCCGCATCGAGCCAGCGTTAGGGAGAAGGCAGGAAAACAGGGTTAGTTAAAAATTCAAACGTTTCGGAACTGCGACGCAAAACGCGATTTAATTCGCGAGTACACCCAGCTCGGGTTGGAGTCGGAGAAACGAGCGGTCTTAATTTGTTAAAAACGTAATCGGTAAATTGACCCGGTACAAGCGTACAGTCGCGGTTACGATCATTTCGACGATATAACGAAATAAAACGATGGAGCGGCGCTATTGGAGGCTAAATTTCTATACCGATAAGGAGGCAAGGATGGCGCGGGAAAGAAATAAGAAGAGCCGAGGAAAAAAAAAGTCAATATAACCAGAATCGGTGTCGGATCTTTTTCGTGGCCCGATTCAACGTGTAGCAGAGAAAAAGAGAGAGGAAATATAAAAATGCGATGACGTTATCTATTTACGCGCGTATTTTTGGGTAAATTGAAAAATATACGCGTTTTAACTTTGCCGGTTGATGGAATTTTTTGCAAGGTTTTTTCCCAAGTACCGTTTACATTTTTAATGCGTATAGTGTATAAGGACGCGCCTGACGGGTGTGTAAAGCGTGCGTAAACGATGGACGAGAACGTTCGGTTCGGCACGATTGACTAAAATATGTTGTACTTAAGTCGCGCGCGGAGCAAAATCGACGGCGCGTCTAATTGTGGAAATGGAGTAAAACGATATCGGGCAGGATGCGGAAAAATATCGCCGCTAAATTGAGTTCGATACGTGGCGCTGGAGCAACCCATACCTAATGCTGTGGCCCTTTTCGCCGCAAGTGTTAACCAATTTCGCGTCTCGTAACACGTGTAGACGATGGAAAAAAGTTACCGAAAACGTTTTCCGCCTAATTATTCCTCTTTTGGCGGCTCATTCGGGAAACGTGGTGTCGAAATTGTTCGCGATTTAATAACCGAATCCTTTTTCTTTTACGTACATTTTGGCCACTTTGAACTGACGACATCGCCTTTCTATGGAGTTGGCGAATTTTGCTTCCTTTTTGAGCTAAGTTATTAATGAAAAACGATCGCTATTGCAGCCTATCTGATTTAAGAAGGAAATAGTGAAGGAGGTTCTTCAGACTATTTATTATAGTTATCGAGTCATTTAGCAAATGTTTATCCTTTTCTTCTGGCATAGGAGGTGTGACATTTAATTTATAATCAAATAATGGTTTCCTATGAAAGATATATGTAGTTGGAGGCCTTTTTTATTTGAATTTTGTCACCTTTCAGATTTTTACTGTTCCCGTTAAACTAAACTGCCGAAGTATTTTACATCATAATTATATTTTATAATTGTTTAATTGCTTAAATTACTACTTTAATTAGAAGACAATAAGTATTAACTCATTTTTGATTAATTATGCTTATCAAATGTGTATTGTATAACGAGAAAGCAATTTCACTATACAAGTAAGTTTTCTGATTTCTTTCATTATTCATTTTAAAAATCTCTACTTCTTCTAAACGCTGTTCCTTCCATTAAGTTTTCAAATAATGAAATGATTTCATGATGCATTTTGTTTATGTATATCTGTAATTTTGTATCAATTCTCAGTTAGCTTTCATAATTATGATCATGCATATGGATTTTGAATCAACAACGTACTTTTTCTTTTTTGAAATACTCATGAAGTAACTTGAATAACTTGTGAAGTTGTCAGTGGTTATTATGTAAGATAGAGAATAGAGTTACTAGTTTTGTAATTTTTTTTTTAGCAACTAAAACTTGAGCCCCTTAAGGGAGGGGGGGGTTAGATATAAAATTTTTTGGTTGAATGCATACAGTACACAGGCGGACATTTTTGATACTTTTTTACATTATGCATTTTTTTTTATTTGTAAAGTTTTTTAAAAAATTGAGAAACTAGATTCATTTTAATTTTTATTGCAAAAAATTTGAAGTCTTGATTTTTGAGAAAAAAAAATGCATGTAGTTCTCAAAAAATAAAATAAAAAATCATATTGAATTTTTATGATGACATTCTGCGAAAAATATCAATAGATTTTTTGGAAAACAAAAAATTGAAACTTCAAAATTTGTGAAAAATACGATTTTTGTTTTATGCCCCGTTTCTAGAAAAACTATGCAACCAAGGAGGATCTTTTTTAATAAAAACTAAAATGAATTTAGTTTTCCAATTATTAAAAAAAATTTTACATATAAAAAAAATGCCTAATGTAGAAAGTCTTGAAAATGTCCGCCTGTGTACTGTATGCGTTCAACCAAAAAATTTTATATCCTCCCCCCCCCTTAAAAATGTTCACCTATCTCCACAAATAGAAATGACTCGTAGTTACCCTTTTCTCTTTTAGCACCTTTGTAATCAACACATTTTGTTTGAAGTTTGAACTTCATAGCGTTCATTGGTAATTTCGCTCACTGAAATAGCGCGCCTCTATGGTTCAACACATGTAAGCTCATTTTAAGCAGTCCATATTAGTACATAGTCAAAGCTATAAACAAATTTTAAAATATTAGGTGACTATCGAGAAACATCTGAATAGACAAATCTCACAGCATATTTCTGAAATCAGCCGCAGATGTCGTGAAATCAAGAGATAATCTATCATAAACTTGTAGCCATCATAAAAGGGACTCGAGGCCGTATTTTTTCCTATAGATGGCTGTATGTGTGATGACGTCATTCAAAGCTCGTGAATATCCAAAGTTCATTGAAATTGAAAATTTTTTCGCGGAATAGATGGTACTTTTTGAGATCAACAAAATAAGTTGAGTACAAAAATTTTGTATCTCTTCAAGGTAGGGGGCTAAGGGGTTCCAAATATTTTGACATCTTTAAATTTCATAGATAGAGCATTTTTGCACATGACCTTTTTTTGTTGCATTTTTCATGTATTATTCATTACATATATGGGTTACTCGAATATATCATTTTTGAACAAAACTGGTAAAAAGGTGAGATAATGACGTCACAGGAGAAAAGATTTGCGATATTTGAATTTTTTTTTCGAGGTGCAATAAAAAAGCTTCTTTACAATTTTCGCTTATTTTCAAAATCGAAGGAGCTATGGTGAATTCAAACCCTCAATGCACTACAGCCCCGTTATCACCTAAATCGCGTTGATCATTGTATTTCCCTCTATCCGCCTATGACATTCGATACACATCGATGCAATGGTAGACGAGCAGGTCAGTGTTTAAATGGTAAAAAAAAGTTTCATTGTGTGTTTTTTTTTTATACAATCTAAAAAAAGAAATGGTCTACTATAACGCTGGTGCGGTCATTTAGGTAATTTTCACGTTTTCGAATTCCTATACTAGTCTGTTTTGATTACATTACAAGAGCAAACACTTTACGCGAGTTTGATTCATCGAAGAGCAATATAAAAGGCATAGGCTATGCAAGCATAGATTTGAGGGCGATAAAAATGTTTGAAAAAAAAAATCATGAAACAACTAAGTATCATATTTCGCTTATTTACTGCTTAGATAAATAGGAAATCATAGCTAAAAATTTGAAAACTCCTCGATCTCTAGGTTGAAGCACCTGAGCGCCCCGCTTCTAGTTTAGGAGTATGTTGTACTTACGTGGTATCTTAAAGCACAAAACGAATAATATGCGAGAGTACGTAATGAGAGAATTAGTGGTGGGGGGTCTTCAAATCGTTGCATTTCAGACCATTTCTTATTATCTGGCAAATGTCCAATTTTTTGTCATATGCAAGTATTTACTATTTATTCCCTCCTCGCGTAGCGCTGGCGAATATTTATGAAATTCGCTCAAAACTTGATGAGAGACTCTTCTTGAAAATGCGAAAAAATATCTTTTTTGTTTCTTTGATAAAATTATAAATGGCGGATCACTCAAATTTTAAGGGAAGCTGGAGAAGGGGCATATTGCTCAAATTTTGCGTTTTTGATGTCATACGAAAGAGTGATTCACGGACACTATTATATCCAAATTTCAGCCTAACAAGTGTATTTGGAGGGAAGTTGGAGCAAAAAATTACTTTTTGAGGAAGTTTTGAGTCATGAAATTTCTGGGATCTCCCATATCTCGTCATCAATCGAAATTTTTTCATTGAGGTGTCATATGATAAAATGAGCTCAAGTAATTAACATATTCCGATTTTAGCTTTCTAAGTGAATTTGGAGGGGTGTTAAAATAATAAACCGCTTTTGGAGGGAAAATCGCTGCTAAAAATTTCATGAATCTTCCATATGCCGTGACCAAATTAACCTAGAAAGGTTAAACTACGTGTGTATGGTTAATTGATGACTAGAATATGACCTCTGTGATTTGAGTCAAAATTGATCCAAAATAGCGTATCGTGAAATTTTGAAGACGATTTGAGGAGCCTCAAGTACTTGAAATTTGAGAAACCATGTGTTCGTATCATTATTATAGGGCAAGAAATACTACATATGTTCCAAATTCAAGATCTTGAGTTATTTAGGAAGGGATAGGGTAGGAGTTTTCAGTCTTAGTATGGGGTGTGACTGTAGTCATGAATGATTTAGCAACGTTATTTCAAACCTGAACAGGTTCCAGTTAAAAAACTCAGCTCCAGTAATGTGGCATGGTTGCTTACGTTTTTCTCTTTGTTATCAGTTATCACTTTTTACTTTGGTTTTTAATTGAGGGCTCCCATAACAACGATCAGGGGGTACCAAAGTTTGAATTTTTCAGTTTGCACAATACGCGAAATTCTTGTTGAGAAATGAGTTTTTCCCATCTGTCTTGCATATTTTATAACCTCTTCTGGAACTTTTCTAGCGTTCCCAAAATTTTCATTTTCAATGCTAATTGATTTCATATTCACGAGTCGCTTATGTGAATAAATAAGATAATCGTTTTTGCTGTTGCTGGTTTCGTGTACCATTTTCTTAACAAATGGTCAGTGGTTTCGAAAAATATTCATTCCTATATGTAGACGATATAACTCTTTATCGATCATTTGGAAAATTCATTTTGTCACCAGGTCTAACAAATATGAAATCTTAAATGCAACCTTCCAGATATTATCGGAGAGAACAAGGGGGAGTTATTGTCCTCAGAATGCAGATGGATTAAACGAAAGATCGAAACTTGTCGATTATGGTTTCCTGTGACGAATTGAGTTGATTGTAGTGTTAAAGTTGGATGGAAAAATTACTTCTGAAAGCGAAATTAATTTATAGAATGAGATCAGTTTAGAACTGCGATATAATGCTTTGAATTTAGTCCATATAGGCTCAAAATGGCGGATGAAATAATATTTAAGGAATATGTGAAGGCTCTGAAATCGCTCAGATTTAGTGAATCTAGACGCATAATTACTGAGGTTAAAAAAACAACATACATCATATATATATACACAACTTCTCAAATGATTTTAGGATAGGTAAATAGAAGCTTCCTACCTATAACAGTATTTCGAAGTATAAATATACTTCCATTAAAAATTCAGCTTTGGTAATGAATACATTTAATAAATAATTTTTTTTTTTTTAGATTAGTTTATTTAATTGAGATTTTTTTATTTATATTTAATTTTAAAATAACAAATTATATAATTAATATATATTTAAGTAAAAATTTATTTGCATTAATATTATCTACTTTAATTATT
>VFXL01000111.1:41322-108360 GCA_009761765.1 Phenacoccus solenopsis | reverse complement strand
TGTCACCAACATTAAAACTTGAGTCACAAGGCACCTTTGAAGGGTTAAGCCTAACGCCATAAATTTACTAATAAAAAAAGTAATTAAATATTATATTCATGTTGTTTACAACTTGCAGTACGCTATATTGCTGTTGGTAATAGTCTTGGTGGAAATAGTAATGGGAATGTATGTATATTTGAAAAAAGATGCCATCAACAAAACATTGAGGACATGATCAAAGTAACGATGGCGACTTACGATACAAACCCCGATAACAGGAAGAACGTTGACGCTTTCCAAAAAAGCGTAAGTACCACTAAATTATTGATAAGAGGGGGTTATTTATTTCTAATGAGTTTTAGAATCATCAATAAAATTAATCATTCGAATTAAATTAAGTATAATTTGAATAATAGGTAATTTTAACGACAATATAATTTACTGTAATCTATTGATGAATTTGGTGAGGTTTTGTGCAAATGGTGAAAACACTGAATAGGGAGAATATTGATTTTTTCAAAAAAATATATGTTGTAGTCCTGATCAAGAGAAAAATTTTGACACTGCTCCGAGGGAGATGTGATAATTATGAACCGAGATATAAATTCTCAAAGTTGCGAAAATGCAACGCTCTTGAAATCTTATGATCTCGCATTGACACGCTGTATGACGTCAATTCTTTGCAATACACGAGATCGTAACATAACATCAACGCTCGCTGGTGGTTGACGCGTCGACTCGCTCCTACTTTTCGCGCCAAGACGTATAACTCGTTTTAGTTGTGCTAGAAGTTTACACGCTGTATTTTCATTGTTGTTTTTGTTGTTTAATTTTTTTAGTATTTATAATACATTATTTCGCTACTTGAACATTTACCATCCCGCTATTTCCGATAAAGAAAATTCGTCATTTTTTAAATATTGGAATATCATTAAAAAATTCATTTCCAGCAAATTCCTACTGTCCGCTTTTAAAAACTCATATTTTTAAATTTCAACCAAAATAATAAAATTTTCACCAATAACAATACCCGCGAGCGATAGTTCAAAATACGTGTGAATGCTCAGTTATTAATAGACACAACAGACACAACGCACAGTGCAGATTGCGATTCTAGGTGGACAAAAGTCCAAAAAGTGACATTCGATTTTCTGGTTGAAAATGCACTCAAAAGTTGTGTACATCCCTCCTCTATAAGAAACAAAAGCCACAAGAGCCATAACTCAACCGTAGTGTCATGGGAGGGGGATGAGTAACACAACCTCCTACCTCTTCGCTCAAAATATCCCGCTAATGCGAAAACGCAGATGTATGACTAATGATTACGTGGTTTTAAATTCACTTTGAGGGGGGGGGGAATGATATTTTTTCATGAAAATACGTTAAATAATGAATCATTTCACGATGTTAATTTTTTTTATTTTCGTATTTTTTTGGTGTTTTTTTACAATTTTTGTTACCTACAAAACCACAGACCTCTTCAGACCTAAAAGTGGCGACGTGGTGTTGTGCACAAAGTGCTCCTTTACACGCCTGTTTTGATTTCAGTTGCGCCAACTTGCGCCGAAAGTAGGTTTTTTAGGATTTTATGTTAAAATTTACTGTTTTTACACGAAAAATCACAGTTTTTTTTTTAATCACATTCTTAGCATAGGTTGTTGAATTATTTATTAATTTTGTTTTTTGTTTTTGTTTTTTGTTTTGTTTAAATAAAGGGTTTTTAACCCCCTTTGGATTTTTCTACTTTCTAAATAACCAATTTTCTCGAAACTGGAGCTTTTGGTGCTCTGAGGAGTTGAATTTCCAATATAATTTTAGCATAAATACATATGATTGAAAAATCAATAATCACTTGTTCGCTTGAAACTCTATTTTCCAAAAATTGGTGTTCTGGGGCTTTTTGAGGAGTTGAATTCCAAAAATGATTTCAAATTCAAATTTAGCAACCTCAAAAATATATTACACAATATAAATGCATTGTGCTTCTTTTGAAGCTCAGTTTTCTGAGAATTGGAGTTTTCGAGACTTTAGGGGCTTTTTGAGGGACTATATTACAAAAAAAAATTTCAGATTCGAATTCAGCGACCTCAAAAACATATAGTTCAACATGAATGAATAACTTATTTCTTTGAAGCCCAATATTTCAAAAATTTTGCTTTTTTAGAGCTTTTGGAGCTTTTGGGGCTTTTTAAGGGTTGCATCACAAAAAGAATTTCAGATTCGAATTCAGCGACCTCAAAAACATATAGTTCAACACGAATGAATGACTTATTTCTTTAAAACCCAATATTTCAAAAATTTTGCTTTTTTGGGGCTTTTCAAGGAGTTGCATCACAAAAAGAATTTCAGATTCGAATTCAGCGACCTCAAAAACATATAATTCAATATGCATAAATAATTTATTCCCCTGAAGCCCAATTTTCCAAAAATTTGGACTTTTGGGGCTTTTTGAGGGGCGGAAGGAAAAAACTAATATCAAATTCGAGTTTAGCGACTCAAAAACATGAGGTACGCTTATTTAAAAGTAAAAAAGTTACATTTTCGAATTTTATCCACCTAGATTTGCAAGTTGGCCCCACTGTGCGACGTCTAGCCACGTTCGTCGGTCTGCTTTATGCAAAGAATTGACGTCACGTCTACAGTGTGTTCCGCGAGGGTCTGATTTTTGTGACAACAACATACAATCGTCTATAAAGATTGTTGTAAAGGATATTTTTGAAAAAAAACTTTTGGAGTGCTTTTTGGCATATTAGACTATATTTTGTCGAAGTTTCGAGTAAGTCAGAATATCTTTATATATTCCCTGACGTTGTAGGCAAATTGTTGCGGCGCAAACGGTCCTAAGGACTGGACTCTTATACGAAAAAATATTCCACGGTCCTGTTGTCCAACACTTCTGCTAATATAATTCAAACTTGCGATATCGATGAGGCCTATCAGGATGGATGTTTCCCTAAACTCTACCAAGCCGCTGCGGCGATTGGGGTAAAAATTATGTGGATTCTCGTTGGCGTTATTGGCTTTGAGGTTTGTACAAAAATTTAACCATATTCTTCAAGTAATTTAGTGTGTAGTTAAAAAAATAGAAGTGAACAGCCATGTCTAAAGTTTGAGCTGAATTTTTTAATGATGGAAATGTTCAGATTTGTTAATAATGCTGAGAATTTCTCTGTACCCAGTACCCACATCCAGTATAGAGACTGGAAACCAGAGTCCTGCACAGCATAATTAAAATAACCGAGCAATAGAATGAGTAATCGAATAATTACTACTTCTAACTATTATTCGGCGATACGTTACGTGAAATATTTAGTAATTTAATCGTTCTCTTATCTGTATATTCCAATAAATAAAATCATCAATCATCCGAGAAAGTGTAGTAGTAGTGGGGTGGGCTATGCATTAGTATCCCAACTAAGTAGTTATTTTATTTACTTGGGATAATCGTCCTATAGTCAGTTTATGTTAGGTATTGCTCGAATAGGTATTAACTACATAACTCGTTATCTTAATCAAATAGTGTGAGTTATTATTTGAATACTTCACAAGCTAACTAGTAACCTAACTAATTACATTTTAACTATACCATGCAGGACTCTGCTGGAAACCCATACCAATTCCCCATAACATAATTATGTTATTATGTTAATGGAACACTAAAAATAAAAAGAGGTGACTTCTTTGTATTTTGTAATTTTAAACATTTCCATTAAATTGAAATTTCTAGGAGTCCGTTTTATTAACATATACTTTTACAGTCATTTAAATACATATAAAAGGCAGTGCTCCCCGATAATTTATAATTTCATATTTGATATAATTATGAATATTCAAGATATATGTGGAAGCGCTTTTTGCAAATTCGTCTATATCAGTATTTTTGATACTTTTTCTGCGGTTAAAATGAATTGTGAATCAGAAATTTTAATTAAGAATGTTAATCCGGTATTTACCACGTCCAGTCAACGTATCTGCCAATCTTAGAAAGCTGCGTAGAAGAGTCGTGCTGCTGCTGCTCCATTTGAATTACATATATGTAGCAAATACTTGGTATCAAGAACCGAGACTACACCAAAAATTTGACTTCGACTCGCAACTTTTGACTCTGGAGAAGCTCGATTCCGATACCACATTGACTGCGAAATCTATGTAGAAGTTTGACTCCTACTTCAAACTTTGAACCCTGAAGCAATTCTCTGAACTGAATTCCCAAGGACTGCAACTCAACCAAAAATATGCCTCCAACTCCGATTTTTGACTCCGGAGTTAATCTGGAAGCTTAAATCATACCCACATTGACTCAAAGTCAAACAAGAATTTGACTCCATCTCCAACCTAACTCGAGTCTAGTCTGAAATGTGATTCTGGGTCTGGTTCTAACCTAATTCTAGAGGTGGAAATTTGACTTCGACTCCTAACCAGAACTCTGTAGTCATGTCTGAAATTCGACATTTGACTCCCTAGTCAATATAAAAGTCATTTGTGTTATGATCTTTATTTAGTATCGTACAAATAAGTAAACTATGATCGTATTGAAATTATCTAGATTCGATAATATATTTTATCTTGGGTGGCGAATACCTTCTTACCCCAGCCTCGCGCCACCACTGTCTTTAAGGAGATGTCTACAGCCTATTTATGTCGCTTCCATTCACAGCTTTTACCTATTTTACAAATGTAATCCTCTAACCTCTATCCTTTGTCCCATGTTGCAGCGCTTAGTGCCGGTGCACACTTTGCGTTTTTACGGTAACAGTAATACGGTTGTGTACGGTTGCATTTTTACGGGAAGACAACAACACGTGTATTTAAATGCAAAGGTTCACACATAACGTTTTTGCGCTACGATAAAAAACTGTATCGTACTGTACGGTAACCTACGGCAGCATGCTGCCGTAATCACGTACATCGGGAACTACAAAAAACATAGGCGTGTTTGTAGTAGTGTGTCAGAACGTAAAGCATAGACAGAATTCTGGAGCCAGTGAATGAATCACCGTTTCTGTCATCATTTTTTCGTCGTTTATAATATTTTTCAAGCTCCATTTCCCTGACCCCCCAAGTATTTGCTAGGGGGTTGAAATTATGCACATCGTTAGTGCTTCGTTAGTGCTCGTTAGTGCACGCATTATTTTCGTTAGTGCTCACCCCTAAGCTTAGATCTCGAATGGGGGGCTGGGGAAATGGCTGCCCCCCAAGTATTAGCTAGAGGGCTGAAATTGTGCACATCGTTAGTGCTTCGTTAGTGCTCGTTAGTGCACGCACTAGTTTCGTTAGTGCTCACCCCCAAGCATAGATCTTGAATGGGGGGCTGGGGAAATGGCTGCCCCCCAAGTATTAGCTAGAGGGCTGAAATTATGCACATCGTTAGTGCTTCGTTAGTGCTCGTTAGTGCACGCATTATTTTCGTTAGTGCTCACCCCTAAGCGTGGATCTTGAATGGGGGCTGGGGAAATGGCTGCCCCCCAAGTGTTAGCTAGAGAGCTGAAATTATGCACATCGTTAGTGCTTCGTTAGTGCTCGTTAGTGCACGCATTATTTTCGTTAGTGCTCCCTCCCCGTTCCCCCTTCTCTATTAAACTTATAATATGTACTATTCAATTTCTCAATGGCATAATAACTATGTATGTACTTGAAATAAATTAGGTTCAACCAAATTTAATTTCAGACAATATCATTGCTAATACATAATGTATATTATTATAACGCTTTTGCCGATTCTCCCCTCCTTCAAATTATAACTTTGTGATAATTTAGTGAAAAGGAAATCGTTAACAAGGTTAGTGAAAAACAGTTTCTTTAGGGGGTGAGATGACGCGTTGTTTTGTTAAAATGGTTTTTTTTTCTTTTTTTTTTTACCAAAAATTAAACGTTGAAAAAAAAATTTAAAACCTCGTGAATCTCTAAATTTGAAAGCTGTTCATAGGTACAAGAATATATCGAGTCTGTAATGCTAAAATGGTCGAAGTGCCATTTTTGATTTTTTACAGGAAAGCTAAAAAACGTAATAAAACTTGCAATTTTGGGGCTTTTGAGGTGAAATTTTGATTTTGATGATTAAGGTTATCAGTTTTCCTGTGAAAATTACAATTTTGTGAAAAAATTTATGGCAAATTTTTTTTCAGCACTTAATAGACATAATGCTATGATACACAAATGGACTTGGACGTTTGTATCCTACAGATTTGTGTGTGATTATTAGTGATAATAAATTTACGTTTTACAATATTTAATGTTCACTGTAACTTCCATATTTATTAATTAAAAAAAAATATCAAGACAGAAAAAAATTCGAATGTAAAATCTTTTTAGGTTTCCATTTTTATAGAAGTGATGGACTTGGCACTTTTTAAAATCAGTCGTAGAGAGCTATAAGTTCAAAATTTTCATTTTTTGTTTTAATTTTAATCAATGCAGCTCGCTTCAGTGAATCCGAAACCATCAAAAATTCAAATTTGAAAAAATGACACATCGACCCTTTTAACATTATACGGGGTCGATGTGTAAAATGTCGCGTAGTTTCGCTTTTTATCATAAATAGGTAGTTTTTCAATTTTCCAGAGCTTTAATTTCCATATAATTTCATTTTTCATTTTTAGCTTAGTTTTCAACAAAAAAAAAAAAAAAAAAAAAAAAAAAATTGCAGCGTACCTGATATAATGGTGGTGGTCTTCAAATCTTTGCGTTTCAGACTATTTGTAATTATCTGGTAAATGTCCAACGGTTTGGTATATCTACATATACAATATAAATAGTATGATGTATGTTATAGAGTCGTGGATCAAAAAAAAAAACAACCTTGGATTTTGATCAAATTTGGGGAGGTGACTTATTGTGAGTTGGAGACCTCTCAAAAAATTTTTGAGCCCCTAGATGAAAGGTGAGGGAATTAGGAGGTCCCAAAGTGTACCACTTTTGAAAAAACGCTGTTTTCTGTGTTTTTTTGCCAGTGAAAATGGGTGAGAAATCCTTTTTGCAATTTGAGTTTCTGAATCCTCTTAAACCATTGCTATTTTATTTGGATAAAATTCAGACTGCTACAAAGGGGTCGAAAAGTTGTAGATCACGATATTGCAATATTATGAAATTTTTGCCGTCTCAACATGAATTATTTTTTGGCTCGGTAATTTGACATTGGGAAGAAATTAAAAAAAAATTTTTGTACCTGTGCAGCCAGTAATCGATCGCAATATTCTAATATTTTGAAATTTTCACTAGCTTTGAAAGTATTTCACCTATATTTTTTTCCTTAAGCATTAGTAATGAATTCTGTAGGATTTTTGAGTACGTAGAAGGTTTTTCTTTTCTTATTCTTTTAAGGGTATATTTCACATGCACGGTTTTTTTTTTAGTATAACTAAACTTCGCAGGTACATACTATATGTTATCTATATGGGAACCAAACTTCATAACGCTAAAAAAGTAACATTTTTGTGAGTAAAATTCTTTGTGAGTTTTTATGAAAACTTTTGAAATTTGAAAATGAAGGAGACACTTTTCTTTAATCTATTCAGAACAAAAAATTTAAATTTAATTAATAAGAAAGTTATAAGCGGTGAAATATGGCCTTCTCAAAAGTCAATTTATTTTTCGTTTTTCTCGACAAATAATCACTTAATCAAAAAAACCTGTTGTGAAGTTTCTTAAATTCTTATTATAGGTGTATATTTCAAATTTCAAGAGAAACAGATAATTGGTATTTGAGAATCAAAGATGTACGAAAATGGCCATTTGGCAGGCAAACCAGTATGCAATCGTGTATGTAGAATAGACCCTTAATAGCTAGTTTAATTTTCAGGGTATGCAGAATACGCGTTACAACTTGATACGTGATAACTAGATTATTTCTTTTCTTCTTTCTTAAAAATTACGAGAAAGCTTGATAAATTTGAAAGAAATTTGGGCTCTGTGCATTAGAAGTGGGTTCAATCTAATACAGAATCAAAAGGAATTCAGCTATTAAAAAAGTAGAAAAAATTTTATGTTTCGAAAATTCGACGTACCGGATTTGAACTTCGAAGCGAATCATTGCATGTTTTTTTTTTATCCACTCTATGCATAGATGTAGCATATACCAAACCGTTGCTCATTTACCAGATGATTACAAATAGTCTGAAACGCAAAGATTTGAAGACCACCACCGTACAGTACATAATGTAATCTAAATGTATAAATTATACAACCAAAAACAACACTTGTTGTCAAAGTTTATGAAATTTGTAGATTTGTGAAATTATCAATTGCTCAACACTATTACTACCTATTTATGATAAAAAGCGAAACTACGCGACATTCTACACATCGACCCCGTATAATGTTAAAAGGGTCGATGTGTCATTTTTTCAAATTTGAATTTTTGATGGTTTCGGATTCACTGAAGCGAGCTGCATTGATTAAAATTAAAACAAAAAATGAAAATTTTGAACTTATAGCTCTCTACGACTGATTTTAAAAAGTGCCAAGTCCATCACTTCTATAAAAATGGAAACCTAAAAAGATTTTACATTCGAATTTTTTTCTGTCTTGATATTTTTTTTTAATTAATAAATATGGAAGTTACAGTGAACATTAAATATTGTAAAACGTAAATTTATTATCACTAATAATCACACACAAATCTGTAGGATACAAACGTCCAAGTCCATTTGTGTATCATAGCATTATGTCTATTAAGTGCTGAAAAAAAATTTGTCATAAATTTTTTCACAAAATTGTAATTTTCACAGGAAAACTGATAACCTTAATCATCAAAATCAAAATTTCACCTCAAAAGCCCAAAATTGCAAGTTTTATTACGTTTTTTAGCTTTCCTGTAAAAAATCAAAAATGGCACTTCGACCATTTTAGCATTACAGACTCGATATATTCTTGTACCTATGAACAGCTTTCAAATTTAGAGATTCACGAGGTTTTAAATTTTTTTTTCAACGTTTAATTTTTGGTAAAAAAAAAAAGAAAAAAAAACCATTTTAACAAAACAACGCGTCATCTCACCCCCCTAAAGAAACTGTTTTTCACTAACCTTGTTAACGATTTCCTTTTCACTAAATTATCACAAAGTTATAATTTGAAGGAGGGGAGAATCGGCAAAAGCGTTATAATAATATACATTATGTATTAGCAATGATATTGTCTGAAATTAAATTTGGTTGAACCTAATTTATTTCAAGTACATACATAGTTATTATGCCATTGAGAAATTGAATAGTACATATTATGAAGTTTATAGAGAAGGGGGAACGGGGAGGGAGCACTAACGAAAATAATGCGTGCACTAACGAGCACTAACGAAGCACTAACGATGTGCATAATTTCAGCCTCTAGCTAACACTTGGGGGGCAGCCATTTCCCCAGCCCCCATTCAAGATCCACGCTTAGGGGTGAGCACTAACGAAAATAATGCGTGCACTAACGAGCACTAACGAAGCACTAACGATGTGCATAATTTCAGCCCTCTAGCTAATACTTGGGGGGCAGCCATTTCCCCAGCCCCCCATTCGAGATCTATGCTTGGGGGTGAGCACTAACGAAAATAGTGCGTGCACTAACGAGCACTAACGAAGCACTAACGATGTGCACAATTTCAGCCCTCTAGCTAATACTTGGGGGGCAGCCATTTCCCCAGCCCCCCATTCGAATCTAAGCGGGTGAGCACTAACAAAATAATGCGTGCACTAACGAGCACTAACGAAGCACTAACGATTGCTAAAAACGCAACCGTATTACATCACTGTAAAAACTCCAAGTGTGCGCCGGCAGTTATGGTTATATGATGAGCTTACCAAAGGAGAACTATATTTTGAAGGAAGGAATGCGAAAGATTCTTTTCTGAAATGACGACTAAGGATGGTACAGGATGCTAGTATTGATAATTTACCTTTCCAAATTTCTCGGGAAAATTTAGGCCAGTCAAACCCTCAGACGTTGAAAAGATTCAAACTTGCTTACAATGAGAAATTCAAAATTGAATGCGTAGCGTATAATATAAGGGATTACTCGAACGAAGGTCGCATGCGAGAGTTTATGGAAGAGCATGATGAAGAATGCTATTACATTCGCCATTATAAAGCTATTAAGAGAACTTCGTCTACAACAAAATTACGAGTTGTGTTCGATGCTAATATGGAGACGTCACGATTGTCGTTAAATATATGCTGAATGACTGGTAGAGTCATGTCGGATTTAGTGAGTATCGTGTTACATTTTCATACGCTGCGGTATGCATTTATTGCTGATATTACCAACGTGTATAGACAAATCCGAATGCACCCAACGACACACACTTACAACGAGTACTGTGGCAGGAGTCTCCGAATGTAACAATTAAAATTTATGAATTAACAACCATGACATTTGGCGAAACACCAGCATCCTACATGGCAACACGTTTAAAGAGGCTAGCAGAAGAGAAAATCAAATAGTATCAGCTAAGTGTGCGTTGTTGAATGATTTTTACGATGATGATGTATCCGGCGTGCAATCATTAATAATGACTCAGTTAAATTATGAGAGATGAATATTTTGGGGACTACTGGGTTTGAGTTAAACAAGTGGTATTCAAATTCATCACAGTTATCAGAAGGGATTCCTAATGATCGTTGCGAGACAAATAGATTAATGATAACACTTTTTTTGGTAGAAACGTTTAGAATTTTTGGTTGCCTGTTGATGATGTTTTCAAACCTTAGATAAACGAGGTCGATATATATACATTGTGCCTAACTGATTTTAACACCTCTAAGCGCGAACTTCCCTTTCATGTGAAAATAAACCTATCTCGTTTTGTTTGACATCATTATGGCATAATAAATAATTTAGGACTTCGGTAACTCAAATTCTGTGATTTAAATAATTTTGTATTGGTTATTTGATTGATTAGAATTCATTCCTTCCTAAATCAGTGTTGCAAAATTAACTGGAATGAAGAGTTGAAAGTTTAAAAACATTCATAATCTTGCAAATTATGAATTGAAGTCATAGAGAAACAATTATTTATGTGTTAGTTCTTAATACCGTAAGAAATGGAAATGAATGTAATAATGAATACTTTTTGTAGATGAAGAGAATTTGGCGCTTGGGGTGTTAAAATCAGTTAGACACAGAGTATACGAATCAACACTTTAACTCCAGGCTAAGTATGTATTTATGACCCCTTAGGCCTACTTGGTCCAGTTTTAGTGTTAGCTCGCATATTTATGCAGCGATTATAAAAACTGATTCAAAATAATGACTAATTGGCTAAGGGAGGTATAATGGATTAGAATCAACAATTGAAGGATGTTTATAGGCAAGATTGGTTAGAATTTATTTCTAATTTGAAGATGTTGAATTTGGACTCGATACCCCTTATATTCTAAGGGAGAGTGAAGCAATTATTATCAAGGTTCGTAGATTCACACACGCATTGGAAACAGCATTTAAGGCTGTGATTTAATTGCATTCGGCAAATGAAACCGGTTTGACAGTTCAGTTACTTCGTTCTAAATCTCTTGTAGCTCCTATTTAGTGACAAACTGTACCTCAGTAGAATTATGTGCTGCCTTAACGTTGGCAGAATTAGTCGATAGGGTGAGTGAGGGGCTGCAGCACAGTTCAGTAATAAAATCTACTCACGAGTGATAGTATTGCTCATTTTACACTTAGAAGTCTGTCCCTATGCTGATAATTAATTAGTTTAATTAATATTCAATTATATTTAATACATTCGGATATAGGGTGCAAAAATCACTTGATTGTACTGTCTGCAGTAATAACGGAAAATTGACAGAAAACTAAGGAGCTGCACCTGTTTGCTTTACAAAGTATTCGAGCTTGATGTATCGTTACCCACGCGCCATGCAAGTTTTCCTCGATTGTTTAAGTAGTACGCGTAGGAGCTATAACACCTGTTGAAAGCACTGCGTTATGAAGAAATCAACTGACTTCATTCTACGCAGTGAACGAAGGTTATATGAAATAAAAAGTTCACAAATTTAAATGCGATTACAAGAGAAAGAATCAGATTTGCTAAATTGTTATTTTTTCACAATCACAAGATGGCTTAAGAAAGTGTCAAATTTTGTATAAAAACACGTATAAATTCGATAATTTTTATGGAAATGCCTAACATATTCTACATAAGAGCGTGCGTTTGTAAAGGTAAGCTCATAACTACCACAACCGATGAAAACGAATGATTTTTTAAGCGAATTTTTTAGTCACCTGCACTTTCATCAAGACTCTGGGAAAAACGCATAAATAGTCGCATTATTATTTTTTTTTAGAAATAAAATTTCACTCCCAAGATTAAGTGTAAGATACGAATGATACGATAGTGTTTAACTACCTAAAATGTCACGTCCAAGGCATTTTTACGAGGGTGGTAATATGAGTCGAGGAGTGGCCAGGCCCGTAGCCAGGGGGCAAGGGGGGGCGTTGCCCCCCCCTCCTAGAATAATTTTTGCCCCCTTACAAAAATTACCCAAAAACCCCTTCTTTACTTTTTAATTTGGTCATTGACACAAAAATTAATAAATCCACATAAATGTGTTTCAAATCGATTGTCACATTGATAAATTAACATATTTTTGACCTGACGATTGGTAACAGTGTTATAGAGATGTCAGTACTTCGTTTTCGCTTAATTTAGTTGCATCTGTGTGAGGCGATACTGTTGCGTTGTTGTTGTCGTCTTTCAAACAAATACCGTGCGCACAAGTAATTACTTACACACAGGGCAAAAATGTTCAAAAACTCATTCATGCAATTTTGAAATAAATGTTATAACAGGATTTTGAATTTGAAAATTTTTTTGGTGTTGAAAAAAAATTTGCCCCCCCCCTTTGCCCCCTCTAGAAAAAATCCTGGCTACGGGCCTGGGAGTGGCTACTACCTGAGTCTATGACTGTTGGATGTTAAGATTGTGTTTTTAGATTTTTTCCCAGAGCCGTAGCCACGATATAGCAATGGGAGAGGTTTTAAAAATTATTTTCAGAGCCTTTGTTTTGCATGTCTGAAGCTTGGGTAATAGGGTGGCGGAGAGAATTTTGTTCAAAACACATTGAATGTTGTTAATGCACGAACACTTCATGAATGTACTTCAGGACGTAATTTAAGAAGATGAATAGAATATTTCACAGCTACGTAAATAAAAGTGATTCTTGACGAGTGCAAAGCGAGTGTGATAAGTCACACGAGTCTAGAATCAGTTTTTCTCCCGAGTAGTGAACGAAATTTTTCCTAAATGCGGCAGAAAAGCGCTCGTTTGAGACCCGAGCGACTAGCGAGCGGGAGGTAAACTAGCGCTTTCCTCCCGCAAGTATGAAAAAACTTTTTTGTTTCGCATAGATGAACATACGTTCACTCCATCTATGTACGTAGGAACTGGAGTAGTCATGGATAATTAATTATGAAAAATGTAATTCTTTTTGAATTTATAAATCTATTTGGTGTAAATTGACATGACGACCGTTAATAGACGAATTATGCGATTTAACAACATTTATATGTTCAAGAAACTGAGTTACATAATGGTGAGCTCTGACACCCAAAACCCTCCCTTGTCTGCTGCCTTGCCACAACTGTGATAATTTTCAACGCTACTTTTTCTAACTTGTTTAAAAAGAGTTCTTAGAAACAATTAATAAACTTAAAGCGAAACTATTGCGATTGAAACTTTTCACGTCGTTAGAGCGCGTTGTAACAGCATGGAGAGAAAGACGAGTAACCATGCTAGGCAGAAGTGAGAAACAACAATCAAAACATTATTTCCTGTTTGAAATGTGGGGAAAAGAAATTATACTTATTTATTTAAAAAAATACATATTGTGTACTCGCCCATCTTAGTACACAAAATGGTAATTTTTTTAATCATGAAATGATATGTCGAGATCAATAAGAGAAACTTCATTTTGCAGGCGCTGGTCATATTTTTCTCCTTGTTAGTACGCAATTCCATCTTAGAGAGTCGACGTATGAGCATTTAATGATAGGTAGTTTCAGGACTGGTACTAAGAAAAATTCATGCTGGATTAGTCATAAGGTGCGCAAGATAACGATAATGAAAAAATAATGTTTTGTTTTAAACTCAATAATCAAGTCTTATACATCGACGAAAAATCGATGCCATTGTTTTCTGTATAGTGAAACTAGTTCTTTATGTTCTCATCTATTTGTGTTTATTATTTTTATATGTGAATTTGTTGTTTTTCTTATTTCAATAAAATGCTGATTTACGAAGTTGCTTTTAATCAATTTGCTCTGTATAAGCGATAAGATTCGTAGAACTGGATGATAAGCTTAAAAAATAGTAATGTCAGTAGTATCGATATTATCGTCGAAAATTATCGTAAAGCATCAGCGCCATTGCAATGCTGATACTTGAATTTCTATATTTGTAAATCAAATTTCATCAAAAATTAACTATGTACCAAGTTACATCATAAAAAAAAATATTGTATCATTAGTTTGAATTATTCACTTCATAAATTAAATAAATTTGCAATAAATTCAAATGTAACAAGTATGAAGTACGAATATTGCAGTGATGCTTAGTCGCTTTTCACTTAATAGTGTCATTAGCGTCCATAGTAAAATAAAAACAAAAAATATCAATCATTATCGATAATTACCGATAATTACCGATAGTTCGTCATCGATATTTTTTCATTATCAATAGTTTGAGAATATCGATAATTGACATCACTATTAAAAAAATTTAATATAATATCAACTTCGAGATAACCTCGATGTCTGGAATGAACTGGTAGTTTCGTAGGTAATTAGGAAGCAGTATCGGCTGTAATAATTCTAATTGTCTCGTCATTTAAGGGGTAGAGAAGGAGAATCAAAATATTTTTCAGTCTGATGTTGTTGGAAATTCAAGAAGACGCCGTTGTTTAAATATAAATATACGTATTTATGCTGCTATCAATCCGAGACCCAGCACATGGTACACACAAGCCAAGATCCACTTTTATTTTAACCCTTACGAGTCATACATGAAATTGTTATTGGAGGTCACACTTGGTGATTTTCACTAAAGTGACATATTATCATTAATAACTGTTTTTAATGTGCTGCGCAACGATGTCCAACTATCATACAACCTTTGAAAATATATTTTGTATAACTAGTTGTATAAGTATTCCCCTAATTATCCACCTTCGATGAAAAATAATATCAATTCAATTTCATTTTTGAGTTGAAAACACATTGTATACATTTCTTTTTCAACAAAAGCATACTCAAATAATTCAAATAATTCACACGAGAATTTTACATTTTGTTGCACCGATTTATTCAATAAAACTCGCATATTAAATAAATTTTTTATTTCCAAATACGATATATTGAGATGCTTAATAGCATAGCTTCATTCGTAATTATAACTTTTTACTTAGTTCTGTAATAATTTCCCCTTTAGCGAATCGGACACCTCTCTGAACGCAATGATTTCCTCAATTTTCTTCTACACACCACATCAGTTATGCTCTCCACATACTGGCTAACCTCAGAGGTCACAATTACCAACCTTCTTTCAGTTTCTTTTATATTTTTTTTAACAAATTCTACATGCTGTACCAACATCACTTCCTACAGAACTTGTAGGGTCATCTTCATCATCAGTGGCAGTTTCTACACCCGCTCCAAGAATATCCTTGATGGCTTCTCGCAATATTGAACGAACCTTTAGATTTTGTACTCTTTCAAGAAGTAAAGGACGAAGAAGGACCCATAGACAATTTTCGTAAAAACTTCCGACGTGGCAGCAAGGGAACTAATTCTTTCACCCTGGTTGATGTACTGGTTAATGCTGTATTCTTCATCTTACCGTTATTTTTCTTGGCATTTAGAGTATACTACACCATACTGTTCACACCTGCATGATCCAAGATAGCGTACATCATGCCCATTGGCCATCTTTTGGTTCCACGAGCTGTTGTGTAGGTGCTGCACATTTGGTCAAACGTGTCTATTCCATATTTACTATGGTTGTACGCTGTGATGATTATTGGTGTCCCAGTTTCCAAGTCTATTTCCGAGTTGTACACCTCTCCCAATGTGGACAGAAGAATTACATTTTTGTTCTCTTTAGAGGCGTATGAAGCCAAGATCATCTTCTCATCAAAGCCAAACAATGTTGTACCGGGTTCTTTTTGGTGAAGGAATTCCGGAGGAATTTCTTTCTTGTTACTTCTTAAAGTTCCAAGCATGGTTGTCTTATTTTCCACCAACATATGCTGAAATAATGGAACTGACGAGAAATAGTTATTGTAAGTAATATTGCGATTAGTGTTTTTTATGGGTTTAGCTAGTTCTTTGACTATTTGAGCTGATACTAAATCGTTTTCTTCCTCAACTTCTTCAGTCTGTTCTGTTTCATCATCTTCGGGTACCTTTCTTTTTTTAGGATTTTTTGCTGTTTCTCTCTCTTTCCATATTTGTTCACCCTCTTTTTTTTCCACTCTTGTCCTTTTCTTTTTTTTTCTTCTTTCTTTTGTTTATCTTCTTCTGACTGTCCCGTATATGGCAATGCGTTAAACAAATATGACGTCTTGGTGTCGTTTGTCATAAAAATTTTGAGCCTATATTTTGCAGGCTTTGATTTCATATAAACACGAAATCGTGATTTGCCTCTAAATGCTGCCAGTTGTTCATCTATAGTCAGTTGGTGCGAGATCCGCGCAGTTACGTATGAATTTTTGCCATACTTCTCGAAAGGCTGCCATATTGTCGGAGAATAAACGCTGGTCTCTTATAACACCTAATAAAAATTTGAATCTTTGCAGACTCATTGTAGCTCTAAATATTGTAATGGCGTAATACGATGCCCAAAGTTCTTCTTTATTAATTTTTGACTCTTTTTGAATTCCTGCAATATATAACAGGCCAAATACTGCCATAATTTCGTTTTTTGTGCACGTTTTTTGATACGATTGCGTTCGTCTTTCTTCTTTTTCATGATCTTGATCTCGTCTTTCAATTTCTTGATTTGTATACCTTATTATCAACTCCAAAATTTCATCCGTGATTAACTGATTCCATATCTCGAATGGTGTAAGAAGTTCAGTACATGGACCATATGATTTTGGGACATATATTTTTTTCTGCAAAGCACCACTGCGACCTGGGCGCGAATAAGCTTTTCCTTTCCATACGTGTCCAGACTTTCCCGTGTATGCTGTAGCATTCAACTTACTTCTTATTAAAACTTCCGTTGCATTTATTTTGTCATGTTGGTCGTCATCATTTAGAAAAAAATCTTGGTCCTCTGATCCTTCATCATCGTCGGAAAATTCGTGGTTTTGGTCTAAAAAAAGTTTATAAAGTGATTCCTCCATTATAAGATTTGGATGTTTTGTTGTTCCAAAAAAGAGTGAAACTGAAAATTTAGTATGAATGTTGGTGTACTCACCTTCATGAATTGTTTACCAGGCAAATATTTATTATGAAAAACACTGAACAAAATACTTGCTGCAACCTACCTTTTTTTTTTCTCAAGGAATTAAAAAATTTTAAAAACTGTATAACCTGAAAATAAATTTCATTGAAGAAGTTATTATTTGAAATAGTCTCCAACTGTTCAAAGTATGAAGTGCCCCTGCGTTAAGCCATGCTCCATCACTTTTTAGAAACATAACGATAATTGAAATTTCATGTTAGTGAATTTCACCAAGTGTGACCTTCATACCACTCATTAGTCATAAATGTTAGACCAGTTTTTTCGCAATAAAAATTAAATGAAAAAAAAAGTTATTGTATCAAATGAAGGTCGCAATTCAAAAATGAGTCTGCGCATGCGCGAACGGTCCATATACTACATAGTCAAAGTTAGATCATGACGATTGAAATAACAGACCAAACAACACAACTTGGCAACACCGATATCAGCTGATGTAAGACTCTTCGTAATGGAACACGAATAATACAAATGTAAACACACGCACATGGGCCCATCATTTCGTGTTTATTATGATGTTGCCAATAAAATTAAATTTAAAAAAAAAATTACAAATAAAATAAAAAAAAATAAAATCTTTAATTAAAGAATAAGGATTAAGATTAATTATATCTATATTATTATTAATTCCTAAAGGATTATTTGATTTATAATAATGTAAAATATGTTCGGCCTGTTATTCGAGTCGGTCATGATTAGAGTGTTCGGAAATGGCTTATTTGAAAGAGCTTAACATTTTATATTTTTATATATGATTCAATATTAAAATACATATTATAGCCATCAATGTGAGTCTCGAGTTATTTCAATAAACTAATTCATTTTTTAGAGCACTCTCTGTGAATGAGCTCCTGTATTAAAATAAATTTGACTAATTGCTTGTTTTTTTTTTGCAAATATCTCAAGAAAAAATACAGATAGAAACTTTACTTGTAGCTCATTCAAAAGAGCATAAAATCCTAAATGTGTTTCACTATTAAAAAACAATTATCATTGATTTACTTTTTCAGATTATTCATAGTAAAGTGAAAAAATCGTTTTTCGAAATTGATTGCAAAAATAACCGGACAGCAGTAACTTTAGAAAAACTGAATCATTCATGAGCCATTTGTAAGCCCTCTATCTTGAATTGTTTCCAAGATATTAGCAAAAAATAATTCCAGCTGAGTTTTAGAGTGATGAAAATTTAATGTACGGTGGGCTATCTATGTATGGTTTATCTATGTTACTACTAGTATTTTTCTGTACAGGTATTATCATTTTTATATTGCAAACTCAGCTACAAAAAAAAAATAAATAAATAAATCAACGATGTAAAATGTCTAGGCTCCAAATCAGCTTAAAAAATACAAAAATATAGAACAAAAATCAACCTACTAAAAATACTATAAACTCCTTAACTCTTTACTTTTTGGGCACAATTTTGTTATTATCACTTCAGGATTGATTTCATTAATAAACTCGCTTTCTAGTAATGAGTGACAATTTCGAAAATGAGCGTTGCTACGTTGTCTAACCGAACTGAGTAATAAAAAATGTGAATCAAAACTTTTCAAAATCTCAGGGCGTTTGAGTGGTTCGACTTTAAAACTGGATCGCAAAAAGCGCAAATAAACACCAGGGCGCACCGGGAAATTTACAGGTATACCGGTTACGTAGTCCACCGATGTCTGAAAGTTTCAAGTCTGAAGGTTCGAAGGTTGGAATAAGTAATATAATAATAATGTAAAAATTGTAGGAATAAATATTAAAAAAAAATTGACAAAAAACTTGGAAAAAACCAGGGACGTACCGAACGACTTACCAAGGGGGGGGGACCAAAAATTACCAACTTTTTTGCGCGATTTTTTTCCAACTTACTGTACTTTTTTTGCAATAAAAAGACATTTTAGATAATTAGGTATATAGTAAATTAAAACTGCATATTGTGAATATATAATAAATTTATTCTTCGTTTTTTCAATATTTGTCATTTTTCAATACAAAACTGCATATTATGAATATGTTATAAATTTATTCTTCTTTTTTCAATATTTGCCATTTTTTAATACAAGAATCAAAATTTAAATTACCGGTAAAATCATTTTCTGAAAAAAATAGTAGTAGATATTCTATCTACTGTTCTTCATCCTATTCCTTAATAAATTTTTAATAAACTTCAAGGAGCTAAAGGTTCGTTTATTGGAAGCTGTGGTGTATCCAGCTGTTAAAAATTGGCAAACTCGATACGCCAATGGGATTAGCGTTTTAAATCAAAACAATACATTCGAAATGTACTACTCACATCTGTCACAACTCTATGCGCAAATGATTAACTCAACCGATACGTACTCCAAAAATAGGAATTAAAAGTTGGTAAATACTCGAATTCCAAAAGTTGGCAATTTCAAAAATTTCAATATTTTATCTATGAAAATTCATCTGGCTTATTTTAAATTTTGTTTATTCGCATGATTTGCCAAATTTATCAACTTTACGCTAAAACCCCAAATTTACCAACTTTCTACAAGCAAGGGGGAAGCTCCCCCCTCCCCCCTTCGGCACGTCCCTGAAAAAAACTTCACCTAGAAATCGAAAAAAAAAAAACGCGATCAGGGACAAGACTTGAACCCACAACCACCGGTACTTCGTACCGCCATTCACACTACAGCCTCAGGTTGTTCGATTGCACTTGACAAAAACTTCGTATACATGCGTTGCACGTCATAAGTGGAGTCAAATTCTCCCTTCACCTTTATCTGAAAATTGTACTCCGTTCTTCGAATAATATGGTTTTGACACATCACCACTCACACCTCCTTCCGATGCACATAGTTGAAGAATTCAAAACATGGTACATTTTGTTCATAAGATGGAAGATAATTTTCATACGTTAGTTGAAACACCGAGCGCCTTGCATATTGCCTACACTGCTCCTTGAATACTGCTTGGGATGTAATACTCTCATTATTTCATTTTAGTGGTCAAGAACATTTCATCTGCAAGTAAGTGTGCAGTTTTATTGTCTGTAGTATGGCAAGACTTAAACAAGTCAATAAATTGAAACAATTTTCACAACTTAAACACTTTTATTGAGGAAAACAATGAAATAACACAAAGAATGAGCATGAAAACAAAAACTTGGTAAGGCACCAATCATGAAAGTTGTAAGTGATTACGTTATCAAATACAACATGCGTATAAGTGACACAAGAACTTCCGAGCACTTAATTTCTGACTCTCTAAAGTGAAATTGAACTAACTCGTCAAAAAAAACAAAAAAAAAAACAATGTCAAGTTAATTATAACGATATAACAAAATTTATAAACATTTTAAACATTCAGAAAATTATAGAAAAATTAGCCTTAAAAAAATCTCAATTTTGTACTCTTTTGAGGTAACCGAAATGAAATTATTTCTAAATGCTATTTTTGAGTCAAGGCGCAAAAGATATAGAAAATCAGATGAGCACGAATACTAGTATTTATGATAATAAATCTATACGCTAACTAATACGGTAAAATACCAACAAAACGTCTTAATTGATAATGTATGGAAAATAAATGCAGCCATCACATCATAATGATCAAACAAACAATCAACAAAAGCAAAACTGACTAGTTTGCAAAGAACTGAAAAAAGAACAAACCAAAAAAGCGTACTCCTTTGGATACCAATCCATATAGGAAAAATATTTTAGAATCACACTGATTCGAAATCTATCAAATTAAAATTATTCAATTCGATTATTCACAAATTACCGAAGTCGGACGAATAAAGATGGATACCTCTCCCTAACCTCCCCCCTCCGCAAAAAAAAATTAATAAACTTACATATCGAAACATAATGCACGGTCAATATGAAACTGCTCATAATTGAGAATACATGACCGTTTCGTTTCGAGAGTCTTGTAGGGTAGTATACCAAAATCGAATGAGTATAAGGATGAATCCCCCTTCTCCCGCGTTAAAAACATTAAGAAACGTACATATAGGAAAATGACCCACATTATGAAATTAGCTTTTGTTCCTTCATAATTGGCTCGTAATTGGGAATAAATGCTAGTTTCGAGAGTCTTGTAGGTTGGTATACAAAAGTCAGATGAGTATAAGAATGAATCACCATTACCATTCGCCAAAACCATTAGGAAACGTACATATAGGAACACAAAATCTCGTATATTATATTATCATTGTCTCCGGTCCGTTCATTCGTCGCTATGTAGGTTGCGTTACCGCTTTTCACGCATTAATACAGTCTGATGATGCCGTCTAGTCACTGCGAAACGTCGAAGTATATATTTTCTTTGTGTGTTTTTTGAAAAAACATAATATAATATACGAGATTTTGTGTTTCAACTATAATTTTTTTGAAAAAATTTTTCTCGTTTTTATACCTTTTTTACAAAGTACATAAATAGGAACATGACCCACGGTCGATATGAAATTAGCTCTCATTTTTTCATGCTTGGTTCTTAATTCAGAATGTACGCCAGTTTGGAGAGTTCCTCAGGCCAGCAAAACTTTCCTATTACAATAAAACGAACTTATTTTCTAAATACAAAACAGTCAATAAAAAATTAAAAAAAAAAACAATCACAACGTAAAAAAAAAAACATTTTTACAAAAAGGATGATGATACATGGTAATACCTTTTTATTTCAATACTACTTACATCAAAAAGTAAATGATTTTTTGGAAATTTATTCTTAGAATCATAGAAAATGAAAAAACAACTTCAACAACAGATTCATACAAAAGCAAAACTTATTAAAAAAAAAAAAGGAACTCGAACATCCAAAAGAAAGTAACATCCACTATGAAACAAAACTTATAATTATACCAACAAAAAAAAGTAAAAAAAAAATGAAAAAAAAATCACTCCGACGATCTTGTAATGGATCAGTATACTTAATCTAATTCTCAAAATTAATTTCATAAACATGGCACAAAACTCGGTCGTGTTTAATTTCTAATTCGTCGTTAAGAAATCGATAAAAAAAATGCTTATTATTTCCAATTGTTTCCCGTCAGCGAAAAGTAGTGAAGTTCGAAGAACTGTTTATTTTATGAGGAATGTTGAACATACCGTTATTTTTCATTCTTATATTATATTTCCCAATGTTGAAATACTGTTCGGTGTCCGAGATCAAAGATACGAATTATTCGAATTCGCGAAGCACTTCGGATAGAGAAAAACTTTCGAATTTTTGGCTGTTTTTCTACTATTTTTGCTGACGTGGTATGTCAATAACATTGTAGTACCGAAGAAACGTTCGTCGAAGTCTACGTCAATAATTTGTTGTCACAGGTGTGATAGGATTTTTATCAACAAATCATTTCCAAGGTTTTTCAAATAATGCCGTTTTTTCAATAAACATACATGTTCGCGTGTAATGCGGCCCCATCGATTGCTCTAGATTTTCGCAGATTTTCGAATTTCTAGGACAAACGATTACGCGATACGAAATATCGCGAAGGGGACAATACGTGGTCGCATTCGCGTAATAAAAATCGTGCCATGATTGCGGCGAGGCGTTACAACGAAAATTTTGCATTTTACAACTCATCTTGAAATTTCTCATTTTCTTTTTCAAATTTCTTATCGACGAATGATATTTATCGAAATCTTCGGACGATATTTTTCGCCATTCGTTTTGTACGAAAATCAATTGGAAATAATTTTCGGACAACGAATTCCAACTCGAAGACATTTCGATTCGGATGTTTATCTTATTTTTAATAAATCTTTCGAGTTAAATTTTAAATAATACGATGCGGAATATTTTATCCACGTCAATTACCAGGCATAACAATTGAAACAGGTGTTGTAAAATTTATACATCAGTACAAAAATATTCTCTTCAATTAGGAACGATGTAAGAAAATTACGTAGATAATACAGCAGCAAATACGCTGGATATATGATAATACGTATTTGATACAAAATTTATACAAAAATATAAGCATTAGAAAAACCTAAGTTATTATATGGTCGTAATTTATACAGCATTCATTCCATATTCGTTCCTTCCTGCAAAAAATTTAATTACAATTAAGAACGATCGAATAATTTGAATGATTTCTGAAAATATCATATCTGACGAAGGTAATTATTATAATCGGCTCTCTCAAATTTTTGGAGTAGCAGACAACTACAAACGACGCTTAAAGAATGGATATGATGAGAACCAGAGGATGTGGTTCCTATAATAGCAGGTAGCCGGTGCATTTTGTATTGAAGACAGCAAAGTATTTACATTAATTCATGATCCTTTCTCCAAAGCCAACAAATAACTTTGCTGTTTAATAAAAGATAACCAGCATGAACAAGTATAGAGAATTCTGCCAATTTCGATCTTAAGAAGCGAATTTAAAGAAAAAAAAAAAACAACGATCATTTTTTAGATTTGAGATGGAAATTCGCAAAAGAATGGCACACCGATTCATTCTACAGAAAATATTCCTGCATTAGTCAAGTAAATCTAGAATCTTTTACAAGAAAAATTCCCAATAAAGATTTTTTTCATAAATATGTAGAGACTTTGGTCCGTGCAAATTACTTAGAAGTTTGAGTTTACGCCGGAACGTTTTGTTGCGTTTCGCGAGCCAATGAGAAGGGTTGTATGAGGTTAGGCGCATACTAGAAGAGTTTGTAAATTATTTTTGAATTTTTAATGATACGTGGAAATTTTTTTAAATATGAAAGTGTTATAAATTTTTTTCTCACTGCAGTTTTCTATCGTCAATTTGTTCGAATATAGAAAAAAAAATCAAATAAAAAATTTTCAAACGCGTTGAGGCAATCGCACGTTATGCGACCACGTATCCACTGTAACGGTACTTCAACGTCCAAGCATTCAACTAAATTGCGTGGATTATATGTAGCTCCACTAACAACATAATAGAGATCCTTATTTCTTGATGGTGCGCGCGCATCTCATAAAAGTGGCTCGAGCCACCAAAATAACGTTTTTCCGCTTTATCTCCTCAAGGTTTCATCATAGGGCAAAAATAGCTAAATGCAATTTTATTTTACACTAAATTCCCTACAACCATCGTATGAACATTTTTTTTCTTGCGACCCATAGGTATACTTAGAAGTGTTTGAAATTTGGTACTTTAGGGCTCCATTACAACTGATTCAATTATGCTATGAGACATTATACGCAAATGAAAAATCCATATGAATAACTTGTGACTACATACCATCCCAATCATGACCCTATACAGGTCTCAGACTCTACCCTCAACCTACCTATCAGGACTGAGGACTGTAACCAAATTGTATCAATGGGGGGGGGGGGAGATTGAAAATTATTTTCAAGACATACGTTCAGCCGTAATGCAGATTTATAATCAGGGTAATGGCGGGGGGTGGGGACTTTTTACAGGAGATGAATTTTTTTAAAGGAAAAGAAATTAATTTAAGAATGTACTTCAGGAAACGATATAAAAGGATGATAAATTTCTTTTAATGATTCTTAGTAATTAGAGTACTCATAATCAGTTACAGTACAACCTCGATTATCCGGACCTCAATTATGCGGATTTCCGTATTATCGGGACAGTCAAAGAGGGTTTATAATGGCCGCCGATTTACTGAGGATGAATTCCACGGAAGAGTTTATATGCTATGTGTTACAACAGAAACTGCGGAAATGATCGTATTCGTACTACTTTTTCGTAAGAAATGGCGTGTTGTTTTGGTATCCCTATTGAATCTGCGGCCATCATAAACCCACCTTCAGAAATGAACCTTTATTATACGGATGACCTTATTATCCGAACATATTCCGTCTTATTCGTACAACATGTGATGTTGCATCATTCGTTTGTCCAAACACAAGTTCGAAATGTAAATAAATTCTTCGTTTCAGTGGTCGTATTTACTTAATTTTAGGTCATAATTGCTTGATACTTAATTTTACTTCATATTTGCTTGATTTTAATCATATGTACAAGAAATGCTTACGGTTATCTCTTCAAAAAAAGGAAAATAAAAAATACCCCTATTATTCGGATTTCCAGTTATCCGGATCACTGAATTCCCCAATTAATCCGGATAACCGAGGTTGTGCTGTAATTATAGAAAAAAATTAGTTTTTTCTTCAATTTGAGGACGGGCTTTACGACACCAATTTTGAAATCTCATTTTTTGAACGATTAGTGAACTTTCGTGAATTTTTTACTTCACAACTATTTAAAAAAAATTTTTTGATCATAAATATCAAATATTTCGAAGAAAAGCTACATTTGTAGATGAAATCGATAAAAACGATTTGGGTATTCCAAGATGAAAACAATTTTCGGGGAAATTTATTTTAAAAATCATTTGATGGAATTAACAGAAATTTTGAATGATGTGCTGAGGTGTCTTTTCTCTGATTTGCATTTTTTATTTTTTTATAATTACGTATATACTAGCTTCACCTTTGTAGCAACTTTCTCTTCCTACTCTCATACACAGTTATAATGAGGATGAGTCGATTATATGAGATATGTATTTTTCAAATTTTTGCTTCTCATTTATTAAAAAAAAAAAAAAAAAAAAAAAACCTCTTTCAAAATTATAATAAAACTGCCAAAATCCTCAAGATTGAAAACCTACTACAACTGACTACAAACAAAATTTATCGTGAGTCTCAAGAAAATAGACTGAGTATCTTTCATCTCAAATCTACTGCAATTAACTTTTGCCAACATCATAAATGCATAAAAACACTCAACATAAGATACGACAATACAACCACCCCAATATCGTAGACAGTAAAATACCTAGGTTTGACATTTGATTTGACAACAGACTTTCTTAGATACCTAGGTTTGACATTAGAGAACAGACTTTCTTGGGTAGAGCGAAAAAACCATTGTTTTGGGGGTTTGAACCGCCCTGTGGGATACGTACAGTACCTAGAAACGAAGACTTCTAATATTTTGTTAGCAGGGCTAGTCTCTACATATTTATGAAAAAAATATTTTTGGGGGATATACGATAATGGTATAGATTTACTGGACAATGCAGGTACGTATTCAATTCAATTAGAAAAAATTTTTAGAATTTTTATAGACCTTGAAAGAGGGAAAAATTTCAACACTTGAATATTAACGTAACAATTTTAACCAACGAAAAAATTACGTGAAGCACTTCAACAACATTTCAAATACGTTTTGATGCATCAAATTACGACATTGTCGAAAATTATACGCTGTGAATCAAAAGAACCCCAAACTAACCAGCCATTAATGTGGGGCTGGATATTGAGTAGCGAGAATGTTTAAAGAATCTCTCACAGTTTCACAGTTCACACACTCAAAAAAACTGAAGGACTCCAGATGTGGGATTCCGATTCTTTAACTTTCAACAAAAGAGTCGGTACTTCATGACGTAACGATGAACTACTCTAAATCGTGGGTTTTATCAAATATAATAACTGCAACATATAAAAAGTTCCTAGCAGTTCCACTTAGCTATGGTCAAGTTGAGGAGTTCGCAGAGTATTTGTGGTAGTATGTTGGCTTTTAGTGAATATGCCAACGTTCGCGTATTGGTTCGAACAAAGAAGATCTGCGTTTCTATGTGGTTTTAAACCTTGAACCTTGAAAAAGTGTATTTGGGTTAACGCGTTCGCTTCAAACATTGTCAGTGTTCGTATATTTTTTCGAAGCCATCTGGTTATTTTACGTATCCCACGCGTTGATTTGTCGATTCGTGAAATAATGAAGCAACTCATACCACCCTTCCTTCAACTACCAGTGAAAACGAAAAAATTAGACGAACATAAGTATCATTAATAAAATGGAAATTACTACGATAATTTAAAATGTTATAGAATGAGGTAAGGTAAGTACTCAGCGAGATAAGTAGTTTTCACACAACGGCTAAAAGAAGAGTAACAAGAGCTAAGTACCAATCAAGAAGAGTCGAGCGATCTAAGCTGAAATATGTATATTGTTAAATTTCGTAATACAGGATTGGCTGCGTGTAATATCAAGGAACAGAAATTTGCATTTGTATTGTCACGCTTATCATTATTCATCTTGGGACTTTTGGCGAACTCGTAAGTAATCAAGATTCGAGTAAATCGAAACGTAACGTACAAAGATTAAAAATTAGCGAGATCCTACTTGAAATTTTATTTTTCATCGAAACTTTTAATCATACATTAATCCCTATTGACCAAAAAAAAATGACTTTGAGTTGAAAACCTTACAAATTTTAAGAACCAATAGAATAAATTTCAATATCTGCTAGGCTGCGAAAGTGGAACTTTATATGCTTTTTAATTGCCTACCTAGTACAAAAAAGTACCTACATCAATGCTACAGTGGCTATTCTAAGGAAATTTTTATTGTAACGAACTTCATTTTTTAGTATGGTTAAAAAAAATCACTAAAGTCTGCATCATTATCGTGGTTTAAGTTTTTTTGAAACAAAAGATTTATTCATAATTATAGTTTTATTATCTAATTCTTTATATTCCATTCTATCTTCGAAATCAAGAATCCCTTTCATCAAAGGAGGTTTCAGCACTAAAATTCGCACCAAAACTATGGTTAATACATGAAAGAATTCGTTTTCAATGAGGTAAACTAATAAGTTTTCTATAGTGCGAATCTTGATAACTAAGAACATCACTGTATCCATGATCGAGCTGTTTTGAACGAAGGCCGGAAGTCCAAATTCTATGGATATATTAAGGTCTGCATTAGGTTCGCATAAAAAAGGAAAGGATTAAATTTGATGAAATTTTATTAAAAAGATGACCAGATATAATTTGATCAAATTTGATGATTTTTCAGGTTTTCTAATCGCACTTTCACTGATTCAGTTAGTTTTGCGAAATGGATACGATCAATTTAGCAGCTTGTATTTTTTGCGGTAGTTATTGAAGACTTTAAGGATACCAGCTACTATGTATGTCATCATTGTTATATTTGCCTTATAAAATTAAAAAAATTAAAAACTTGGAACTGCCAGTCAATTCTTTGGAGCTGTCCAAACTTGGCAGAGCTGCCCGTAGAATAGGCCCTGATATATTACACTCCCATTTCCTCATCAACATTTCTGCTACAAAGATTGCTTGATAAGTTTTAGTTTCGCAGCCCGCATAGTTATTAGCTGCACTACGTTAGATAAACACTAAACTATTCCCGCATTTACTTGAGAAAATAATAATAAAATTATTTTAAATCGACAGAAAATTTATTATCGCAATAATGGCAACAGTTAATTCTTTTATTAAAAGAATTCGAAAGTAATAACAAGCTGAAGAAATATTTAATACTTTGAATCTTTTAATGAACACGTACTCAGCATTAAGCAACATTTCAAGCCCATGTCAATCGCTTTACTTTAAGCTACGTTTACACGAAGACGGTTTACTTGCCTAGACAAGCGGAGCAAGTAAACTATGTATATTTTATACGTAGACAGTGAAATGTTTCATTGTTGTATGAAGTTCTCAATTTTTCAGTTCAAGTTGAAAATATATTGTTGAATTTTGCGCGGAAAATTCGTTTAAAATATGGACAACAAGATATAAATGAAATAATTCAGCATCTCGGGCCTTTAGTTTTGACTGAAGCTGAAAAATTGAATGAAAAAGAAAAAAAAAAGTGGTTGGAAAGGAAAAATGTGGGTGAAGCCTTGGATTGCTAGGAGATTTTATTATTTGCACTGTTCGGCGTGTTATTTTGTTTAATTTTCAATTGATAGGAACAACAGCTTGTAATTTTGTGATACAAGCCGCTAAGTACGATAAGTAAATCATCGCCAATCAATCAGAATCAGGAGTGACGGTTAAGTGATAAAAAAGAGAGAATAGTGGGACAGAAGTTAGTGTCTTGTAGGAGACAGTAGCAAGCTTTCTTTCCTGACTGTTTACATTAGGCCATTCGGAGGAAAGTACTTGCCTAGGCAAGTAAACTGCATCCGAGTAAACGTAGCTTTATTAGCTGCTACTGGGTACGTTATTTTAAGGTTATTTTGATCACTAAGGAACGATTTCTATGAAAAAACATAGGTACATATTTTTCTACGAAAGTTTTATTGCACACATCAGTGTTTTCTTTATAGTTTATAAAATTTGGAGTAAAATGCTCCACATGTGATATAAATGCATATTTTTAATTACATATTTGGGCTTTTTTAGCGCATATTTTCGCATGTTTGGCTTGTTTTGCCCTTTTTCACGAATATTTCTCTATTTTATTCGTTTTTAAGTATATATATATATTTTTTTTTTTACCAAAAAAATCAAATTTCTAAATTAAAAAAAAAATGAACACGAAAATTTTTTTCTCGTTCAAATTTTCAAGTTAATCTAACACATTCAAAACAAGCTAGGTATTTTGAACTTTTTTTTGGTAGTTGGGGGAAATGAATTTTACTTCGACATGACGCACTGAATACCATTATTGCGAGCGTATCTAGTATACTATTTAAAGATAAGTAAACATAAACTTACAAACAATTCCGAAGGATCAAATGGAAGTAATGGAACGTTTTGAAATTCAGTCGTCAGGTACTCTTCTAAATCTGCACCCTTTTCAACAAAAATATTCACGTTTACAACGATATATTCGACGATGATAAACAATACGGTTAGTAGCTACATTAACGAGAGTCTCTATGTCGCATTAAAAATAACAAAAAAAAAAGAAAGACCTTGAAATTCATCTTCTTTCAAACTTTAACAGTCATGAACGTTTACTTTGCTTAACACTAGCGCTTTGATGAGCGATTTCAAGAATTCTTCGATTTAAATGAAATACTAATGAATCGGCCATACAATGAAATTGGAAGATACACATCTCACCCATTTTAGCCTACTTCCATACACCTTACCTCTATGTGCACACGTCCACCAACTATAGTTTACATTCATCAAGATTATCTGCAGTGAAATTCACCATGTCGCTTTATCTTCAATTTATTGGAAAAGTGACCTATTTTCACTTCTCTAACACTAAGTACTCACGGCTTCTAGCCAAGTTGCAGTTAATCAGAAATAAATTAATAATTTCGATTTTTTCTACGAATAAATAAATTTCATCTAATATTAGTTATTTCTAAGGCTTATCATTAGCTCCTCTCCTCCGTCGCGTATAACCATAATGATGAATGAGACTTTAAATAAATGAAAAATAAATAAATAAATTTATAATCCGACAAAATTTTGTAAAAAAATGAAAATAAAATAATTAATGAAATCAATAAACTCCTTCACAAATCATGTAAATCAACTCACGTTACCTCAAATTTTCTAACAACCAACTATATCATTCTAAATCGAATCACCAACACTCAAGCGATCCAATCGAGATGAAAAATGTGTGGAAATTCTGGGGTAATTTTTTTCATTTCGATAGCACTTAAAATGCAATTCATTACAAAATGGTGCAACTCCCATGAAACTTCGTCATGAGCCATGACCCAAAGTATAAGAAATTTAATTTTTGGTTCTCTAAGTAGTACGACGAGTAAAATGAACCAATAATGAGTTTTTTCACTTTAAACTCATTTTTCCAAATAAATCGAACTTTCATGAAAACATTTAAAAGAAGCAAGACTATAGAGTATAAAATTTCTCAGAGTCAATTTACAATTCAATTTTTTTTTTCGTGAAAAAACTTGAAAGCTCAATTTTTGAAATAAAAGTGCGACCACATGTTAACTTATGGTACACAATGCTCTCATATTCTGCCTGAATCCTTATTTCAGGACTGAGGAAATGTGAAAGTGGTATCTTGAAAAATGTTTAAAACCATTACAGCAAAATTAATTTTTTCTTGATGGATTCAAATTATTCACTATGAACTTGGACATTAGGCTAAGAGCACATGAAAATAATCAAATAATTTTGGAAAATAGGGTGGATTGACATATGTACTCACTTGCATCATTCTCCTTCTCCTTATATATACTTAATAATCTAAAAAATAAAAATAATAAAAAAACCTTAGCAGTCATGCTATATCACTGAAACTGAGTTTTTAATTAGGACTTTATAGATAACATTGCAAACCCCCATCATGGCTAAAGGCCACATCTGATACCGCTTCCAAAACCATCTTGGGAGTTGAATTTATGATATGTAGTACGTCTTATCCACAGTAATCATATGAGCCCAACAACCCATATTATTCAAATTTTAACTATTTGAAGCTGCTGAAACCTTCCTCAAATTTTTACAATTCGCCATTTTGTATAAATTTAAACCCAAATACAAAGATCCATATTCTGCACACCAACTAACCCTACATACGAAGTTTCATTCTTCCGAATCGAATTTTTCAAAAAATATGGAGGATTTATGGAATTTTATATCATAATTTCCCCTCAAAAAAGAATGTTCAACACAATTCCCCACCAAATTCACTTAAAAGGCTAAAACTGCAATATGTTAGTTACTCGGACTCGCTTCATCATAATATAACACCATCATCAAACATTTTCGACTTTTCGTTTACCACACCACATTTACATGAGAATTCGAGATGACATGTAACAAGGGAAACAACAAAATATTCTTATCACATCACAAACCCATCAATATGATTTCTGAACATCATTCTACAATCAAACACAACCTCGAGATCTCTGATTTCATCAACTTTGTTCAGATTTTTATTCTCGATTTCACAACTTGTACTAATGAATTATTCTGTGCGTGAAAGTGACGAGAAAACATTAGTTTAAACAGTACATCGTTTCAAGAGCATCATGTAACGAAACTATTCAAGTCGGCTAGTAACATTTCATAGTCATCAATGTTATTCACTGTTTCCAGTATCTCAACACCATCTACATACTTTCACAATGAATTTCACCCACTACATTATCAACAAATAATAAAAAAAGCAAACGATCTACATTAGAACCCTGTGGAACACCTTTTACACACAAAGTCTTTATACCTCCACATCCCAAATCAAATAGAATTGTAATAGCTATCGTTTTTGATTAAAAACTCAGTTGACAATATACGAAAAGAATCGAACTAACCTTCAAAACATCCGGCGGCATCTGATCTTTATCGTATGCAGGCGGTCTAGAAATTTGATTGCAATTCGGCGACGAAGAAGTTTGAAGATCTGGTATAGTATTGGGCGAAGAAGAACCAGTGCTATGAACAATTGGCACCGATATGGGCTGTTCACTGGATTCCGAATTAGCCACATTAATCGGAGATGACTGATCAGGCGGTGATATGGAAGAGCTATTAACCACTTGGACTGACAACGGCTTATCACCGTTTGCACTCGTCATGTAATTAGAAGCGGGTATTTGGATATTATCTTGTTTCTGAAATGCATAATCCATGAAGGGAGATGGCCACGAATGACCGGTATTGTAGTTTTGATTGGTTTCACTGGGAGAATTAAACATATGACTTCTGAAATTTTGTTGGGCATGCATTTGTTGATGGCTGATCACATTTCTAGATGATGCGAAAGACTCGTTGTACCGAAAGGAATTCGGAAACTGCGTTGTTCCAGGATAATTGGCGTAAAACTGGTTATTTGTAGAGGGTATCGGACTGGCTGTATTATTCACAGGATTTTGTTGTTGAACGACATTACTCCTATTGGAAATCGCAGGAGGTATATTCGAGATTGGATTACTGCTCATAGGCGGATTAGAAAGATGGCGAGACAATACCGGAGCGCTTTGAGACATCTGTATAGTATTTAGGTACGGTATTTTCGGTCGATGATGCAACAGTACTGTCGTCGATTTCGTACTATGGAAAGGAGCAAAAGCGGACGATCTAGTACTACTGTTGAAAACGTTAGATGTTTTTTGCATGGCTGGCACAGTAGACTGTCGTGCCACACCTTGGTGTACTTGGCCAAACGCATGATCGTTTGGTTTATATTGTTGTAACTGAGTTTCAGTTGGATTACCCATCGTCGAATTATAGCGTCTTAATGGTGCGCACCCGTACTGTCTCAACTGACCTTCGATTGGATTATCCGACCTCTCATCATTCGCCAGTTGAGTCGATGGCCAATGTGAAAACGTATTTGATTGTCGGTAGGGCGGAGGAGGATGAAACGAATTTCCTGAACTATTTGCAGAACTCAACCAAGTGTCCATTTGGGGTACATTTTGCGATGATGTTTGATGCCTAGGAGCCATACCAGGTTGACCATTGAATCCTGTATTGAATAACGGATTAGCACTCCCCCCCACATTTTGCTTTCGCAAATCTGTTTGGCTGAGCTGTCTTTGAGGAATTGAAGGTTTTTTCTTGGCAGATTTATTTTCGCATTCCTCGCACTTACAACCAGCTGGAACAGTTGGGACAGTTTTAGGAATTTGCAGCTTGGTCGCTAATACTGGGACATTTGCTACGAAATCGGCGCTGTTGGGACGAGAATCGGAGCTACCAGAATGAGAACCGGTGCTATTGGGACGAGGATGCGAACTAATATTAGTACTCGACGCGGTATTGGTGTGGGCAACTTGTCCCCATTGCGAGCTAATTCCTTCGCCTCTTCTGATCGCTGAAACTACACTTCGAAGTTCTTTCACGGGAAATAACTGAGGTGGATCACCAACTGTCCAATCAGGACTATACAAAATGCACTCCAATATGTCTTTCATCGCAGTTAAATTAGGAAATTTACAATTTACTCTGGGCGGCACGAGCGAATTAAAGTGATGATACAATTTACGAAGTAATTGACCGACACTCATTTGAGATAAACATTTTCTCATTAATTCGACAATTCTATCGACACACGGTTTCATCTCACGGCAACGCAAATTCTTTAACGACTCATAGTCTCGGTACGTTTGTTCAGTATTGGTCATTTTCCTCAAGAGTTTCTCGATGTTTTGTAAAGGCGCCTCGTACTTTTTACGCAATAACTGAAATTCTTTTAATTTTTTCGCAATCTCTAAAATCCCATAATGCTCGTTCTCGGTCTCAATCAATTTAGAAATGAAACTATTCGGGTTGAAATTATTCATAAATTCATTCATGGAATCCGGAATTTCTTCTCTCACTGATGATGCGAGATGGTTAACATTGGCGCTTAGAATATCTGGAGAATGGTGTTGAGGAGCATCGTTGAGTAGAGATTTAATCACTTCGTGATCGCCTTTTAGTTGGCCGAACGATTTCACACGTATTTTTGGGTTATACTTAGATAAATAATTCTTATTCGAAGAATGACTAGATTCGGCGAAATTTTCAGACGTCGACGGTAATTGGTTTGCGGGAAAGCTCGGAGTAGAGGTTGAATCAGTTTCTGTGTCATTAGATTCATTACAACTTGGAGGAGCAGGGGATAACGAAGGCATATGTTTATTACTGTCAATATGAGTCTCACCAATTACATGAGATTCGGTATGACTAGAGGTATTTGAGGCAGAGTTCACGGCCTTAAATTCCGTATCTTCAGGCAAATGGAAGCCCACTAGAGATTTTGTAGGAACTAACGCTGAATTAACTGGTATGGTTGAATTAGCTACATCGTTTTTATAGCATCCTAAATTATTCACATCTCCTTCAACTTTTTTACCATCAAGCCTTTGGTAAGTCATCGACAAATCTTTTGTGGCCCGTGTATCGATTTCAGACAATGAACGAGATTTGGTTAACGTTTGAGATGGATTACAAGTAATAACAGAAATTGAATTACTATGCGTTTTTAACGCAGGTGATAAACCGACCTTCGACACGTCTGTTGCACTAACTGTCGAACGATGTTTGGTTGTGCTTGTCGACTCATTGATAAAACGCTTAAGAAGAGATTTGATGCCGAGAAACTTTGTTGGTATGATAGAAATCAAAGAAGATTCGAGATCGTCATTCGATTTTCGGTCACCTTTGCTTGCGGATACACTGTTTTCGTTGTGATTTTCATCTTCCTTTGGCGAAGTTGTCGATTGCGTTGGTGACACTATTTTACCGAAAGTTTGATTTTCTCGCGAAGCGTACGATGTTTTAGAATTAACATTTTCAGGCACTAATGATTCAGATGTCAAAACGTTTTCAACCGTTTCACCACTTTTGTCAGCAGGTACTGGCAAAGGCGAAGAATAGGAACTGGTTTCTATGCAGTTGGTAACTGAATTCGATTCAGAGTCTTTACTGAGATCCAAGTTTTGGGTACACGTGAAGCTCAACGCCTTTATCTTTTCGCTTCCACTAGTCGAAGGAAGAGGCGATGAATCTCGTGAAACATGGTTTTCTGGCGAACTTGTGACATCCAATTCGATACTACTGTTCATGTACTGGTCTTCTTCGAACAGACTTGGACATGGACTATGATGAGATTCGAGTTTTTCGTGAGCTGATGAATGAGCTATAGGCGAGTCAGCAGCATCAAAATCAGATTGATGTTCTTTGTCACGCGAAACGACGGGAACTGGCGAATTACGTACGCACTTTTCAGGAACATTTACATCCGTGTGAGAGGAAGGCGAATTATTCGAGTCTACTACCATAACATCGTTACTATTGGCGTTGGTGAGCTCGTCTTTGGAATCATCAATTGGGGAATCTAAACACACATTGGTAATTTTTTTTTCAACAATAACATCTTCATCGCTTTCGTCAGAGAGTATCGAATAAACGGGTCGTTTGCTGATGAACTGAACTTCGTCGTCATCACTTTCGTCGGATACGAGCCCATAAACGAAGCCTAATGAGTTTTTTTCAATTCGACGAATTTTTATTGGTTTCACATGTTCCGGCGAAATGGATCTTTTCCTAAAAATTCATTCGAAAAAGAATTAGTCTGAGAATAGCGGCTAATTGAATACACTGTTTTTAGGTAATAAACTGACACATTAACATGAACATAAAAGAAGAAAAGGTGAGCTGCTACCTACAGATTTGAATGGTTGACGAAATGTAATCAAAAACCGAAACCTTTTTGGCTCAAATAGAAAAGTTATCGCATTGCTTTCAAGTCAAATGTTCAGATTATGTTCCATTACTTTTATTACATTACTTGCTGTATGTATTCATTTCTCAACACTAACTTACACTCAGTCGAACTTTCTCTAGCAAAAATCTATGAGAACGTAAGTAGACGAGGTGATACAACATCTTATAGGAAAGCTCACCAGATTGTGATATAGTATATTACTGAGCAACGGTCGAAAGTGAATCATTACGCGAAGAATGCGGATGTTTGCGGAACGAGCCGAAGGCTAGTGAAGCTAAGACGCTATAAGTATGGGTATGTTGAGCAGCCATTTTTCTTCTCAGAAAAGCCCGTTGATTCAGCTATCTCACGGTTGTGGTGGCGTTGTGGTAACAACGATGAGATAGCTGAATCAAGAGACTTTCTAAGAAGAAAAATGGCGGTCCAGCCCACCTATTCTTATTGTGCTCTAGTGAAGCAAACGAATTCTTCGCGTAATGATTCATTCGACCGTTGTACTGTAAGATATTTTTCATTTTTGTTGCTTCGAAACATGCCTACCACGCATGCGCTAGTTGCTTATTTTCCATTCTAGTACGGGGAAGTTGACTTTTCAGTTCTAAGACTAGAAAAATGAACTAAAAACACTGGATGAAATGAAAAGTTTCACTTCCGATGCCAAAAAATTACGTGAAATACCTTACTTTTGAAGCAATGAATATGAAAAATATGTTGTAGCTGGGGCATCTTTACTGAATGAGTTATCTTTAAGGGTATAATACATGTGCATACAAAATTACATACAGCCATTAGACTTTATGATTATATCTTTATTTATAATGGAATGCACTCGATCATAATACCACTACTGTTAAGCATGCTTCATCCATCATTTCGGATTTACTTAAATGTCATAGATTCAAATTTTGGGACTCCTACACATATTAAACATTCAAGAATTTAATGACTTGGAGGTTTCTCTAATAGTAGTTTTGACTTGTAAAGTTGAAATTTCAATATATTGGTATCCTTGACTCATTCTACTATAGCAGATTATAATGAGAAGTTTCGAAGTATTGAGGCCCATCCAGCTCCCAAATATTTCTCATCATTTCATCAGATCGTATTTAAAAGAAACTCTATTTTATGCGACTTTATTAGACTTACCTTACATCACGCTGAATATATTCTTCAGAGATTCTTGGTATAGCAACAACAATACCTTGTTTGATTTGTTCCAGAGCTAGGTTTATGTCAAATGATTCCTCATCTTTGAACGACATGATAATGTTCTAAAAACAAAAATCAATCGCATACAATGACATAGTTATATGATTAAATAAAAACACGTTAATAGCCATGCAGCATTACTGGAGTTTAGCTTTCAACTAGGGCTAGTTCAGATTTACATGCAACATTGATAACCTCCAAAACCACTTAAAAAGTTGAATTCAGAACAAATGTAGTATTTCTTGCCATGCAATAATCACATATTCCTCAAATTATAACTACTTGAGGTTCTGCAAATTATCTTCAAACTGTTAAGATCCGCCATTTTGGATCAATTTTGACCCAAATTGAAGAGGTCACATTGTTGTCACTAACTAACCATACACAGGAAGTTTGATTTAGGACGATTTGGTGATGAGATATGGAAGATTCATGAAATTTCCTTCCAAAAAATCAATTTTTGCTCAAACTCCTCTCCAAATGCACTTTGAGGGGTGAATTGGGGATACGGCGTACTTCCTATCTCCAACAGCCTTATGAGTTCATATTAATTTTTACTAATTGAGATTCTTCAACCTCTACTCAAATTCTGACAATCCGCCATTTTGATCAAAATTCAAGAGGTCATATTGGACTTTTCTATGTAGATTTGTTGAGGAGATATGGAAGATTCAAGAAATTTTACAACTCAAAACCTCTTCAAAAAACTGGTTACACATCCCAGGGAATCAATAAAAAGCTCATCGAATTCATTTCGAATTTCGAAGACCTAAATATTAGTTGAGCCATCGAAACCCCCGACGAAAAAGCGTTCCAACGAAGGCGCGCGATTTCTCGAGCTGAGATGTAACCATCATTCTGAAAAGCTTTAGCTTCTTTCAACGAGATGGCTCGAAGTATTCGACAATGTCTTGCAGCGATTCCTGAACAAACCTCAGAAGGAAGTCTGCTCATGGCAGCAGAGCAATCAGCCGAAAATTTAAGGAACATCGACGAGACGGAGTATCATGAGGAAATTCGCACTTCTCCAGTAATCACAGATATCGGAGAAAGACTCGGCCAACAGCTACTCGACAACGAATCTTATGTCGAGTTAGTTGAAGTGCAGTAAGCAAAGCAAGATCGCCAGTTGCGTCCCGATCTTGCATTGATGGTGATTCTCCACCTCTAGGATGATATCACAACGTTGCCCCAGCAGCAAAAGACTAATTGGATCTAATTCTCTAGCTCATCGTTTCAATATCGCGAAATGCGCCAATCCTTAATATTTAAATGTTCGCCGGGGTTCCTTTCCCTTTCAAATAATTACGATAAACTAACCTCGTTATGTTGTAGGAAAATAAATTTTTTTACGCATATTACATCATTTTGAAACACAAGAGCAAAAAATTTCCACTTGTTTAGAGCGGATTACGCATAAGAAGAAATTTTGAACATAGTCATTACGCACGCTGTCCCACCCACGCACGCGCTACTTAACACAAATCACAACACTGAGCGACATACTTCCTGTTCGTTATCCACATACAGCACACCTACATTATTATCATTTCCTTTCGCGATTTCAGTTTATTAGTTTAAATTTATTCAATTAACTCGTGAGGAATGAAACTTAATTTTTTCCTTGTAGCTCTTTAGATTATCAATAAGGCTTTTTCCAGTTCAAATTGACGTTATTGATAAACAGGGCCACCATCAGGCGAGGCAAGAAGGGCAAACTGCCTCGGACCAGCGCTTTTCAAAGAGCCCAGACCAGACCTATCAACACTCCGATCGAAATCATAGTATTCGTAGTTATAGAAATTCAAAAAAAAAACCTTAAGGTCCAAATTCACTTTGCCATGGGATCCAACACTTTGCTCTCGGCGGCTCTATTGACGAAAATACTGTTACAACTAAAACTTTTCTTTTCGAATGGTATGAAAAATTTCTAATATTGTTCTGAATACGTAATGTATCACATTATTTATGAAAATTTTGTTATCACAACATTCTGCGTTTCAAAATAAATTTCGTTCTTTGATTGGAAATACATACGTGAATGATTTCAGCATTTTTATGAGTTAAAGAAATTAAAAATTGTCAACCATATAATAAAAAGTCAGAGATATTTGCGATGTTCGTTGTACTGTTGTTTCATGCTTTATTCTTATTACAATATTAAAAAGAAAATAGAAATTATTCTACATCAATCGAAGGAAATTTTACACTCAAACAGCAAAATGATGGTCAATTTTATCCTAAAACTCTATTTTGTAGAAAATATACATACATAAAAAAACGAAACACTTTTATGAGAATCACTGTAACAAAGGCCACCAGTGAGATAAGAAAGCAATGAACTATAGATGATAACGTCACCAAAGAAACTTGAACAGCCCTATATGCATAATAATTAAAATGGCTTGCGTAGAAACTACGTACAGAGTAATAATCTTAAGGTGATTTTCTGGCAAGAATTTCCCTGTAAGACCCGTTTAATAAATAGCATAAAGCATTTCCTTTGATAAGAATAATAAAGGAAATCAATAGATGAGGTTATAAATCTGTAAATAAAGAATACAGATAAGCAGATACCCTACTATATTTTTCATTAGTTAATATCTGAATATCTCATAGTGTCACTTTGAAGAATTCCAATTGCATTTAATACAATGAAAATTTACAATAATCCGATGTATCAGATAAGTCATAATACATAAATAACCTATGTATATTAGTAATGTTAATAAGTGCGTAAAATTGCGGAGAAGTTATGCGTATTTTGATAAAACAAATCTACTTTTCTCCACACTTCAAACAAACGATTTGATGAGTCTACAGCTAGATGGTATAAATTTAAAACATATTGATATGTATGATTACAACTCTCATAGTGCTTCGTCTTAGTATTAAAATAAATCCTCCGAAATTAAGGGGAGATTAACGTAAAAATGTGACGACTGAAGCATAACGCTTTCTTCATAGAAAAAATGAAATATACAAAAAGTCATTAAAAATACTTCGAGTATAGTAGAAGCAAAATATCTACAACGTACAACATAACACTTGGATACTCACAGAACAGAACGGAAGATATGTTTTCATTATTTAATATATTGCAACATGCAAACGACGTTATGATAAACACTAAGCATACTACACGTTCGCGCAATAAAGAAGAAACTTCAAGTGAACTACCTCATAACGTAGCTAACAACGAAGTCAACGACGATTCATCGTTACTGAAACAAGTGTAGTGGGAGTACTGAAAAGTAGTTCCCCTTCCCTTCAGTCAACCAGGGTTTACCAGGTTACTGCGGATTCCGCACTTGCGCAGTTTGTTTCATCGAGTAAATTCTCATCATCACATATAGATGAATGTCTCGCAACAGCTATAAGCAAATCATTCCTCTGTTGCTTATGCGCATGCTCGTGGCCGTATACCCGAACGTCCGAGGTACCCAAAAGAGGGGGGGGGGAATAGGCCTGAACGTCTGAGGTTTAGAGGCCCCTACGTCCGCAATTCATGTACCAGAACACGTCCGCAGAGGAAAACAATGGAATTTGTTTGATGAGGGTAAAATGTTTAAATGTGGAGTGCGAGGTTGCCAAATCGAACAGCAATTTGCAATAAAATATGAAGACGAATTAACCTCAAAACATTCTTTTGTTGTTACATTTAGGTATCAAAGTCAAAAATATATCCATAATTATAATTATATCATATATACTTATATTTAACGAATCACGAAAAGTGGTTAAAGGTATACAGGGCATCCAAGTGATTCGGGTACAAACAGTGCAAAAATCTCAGTTTGTTGATAACATAATAAGAGTTAAACTACAATTTCTAAATTGGAAATAATTTTATAATTACTTTAATGAATTTTAAGGCTGATAAATTAAGTTTAATTGCATTATAATTTCTTTGCATTTGAAAAAATCGATTTTAAATGATTTTACAAGAGATTTTCTCGCTGATTGTATTCAAATCATTTGGACGCATGGTATAATAAAATTATACCACATAATCTGCAAAATCATGTTGATATTCATTAGGAGCAATTTCTATCAGTCCATAAAAAAAATCTGCAATTTCTTCTGATGATAGAAAGGATGGTCCAAATAAATATTTCTTTAATTTTCTAATTCCTAAATTTTAACCTATTTCATCTTTAGTGCAGAGCTAAGCTCTATATGGCAACGTTGCTTCGTTTTCCTTTGGATATTAGACCTGTCATCTACCTGCTATTGTTTCCATCATCGGACGTTCAGGCCTATATTGGTGTCCGTGACTCACTCTTTCATCTGAGATCAAAAATGAAAAATTTGAGCTATTTGCCCTTTCTCCAGCTCCTCTCAAAATTTGAGTAATCCGCCATTTTGAAATTTATCGAAAAAACAAAAAAAGCTGTTCTGCCCATTTTCAAGAAGAGTCTCTCACCAAATTTTGAGCGAATTTTATGAACACTCGCCGGCACTACGCGTGGGAGAAAAAAAAATATATATACACCAAAAAGTTGGACATTTGCTAGATGATTACAAATGGTCTAAAACGCAAAGATTTGAAGACCCCCACCCTCCCCCGACCTTCCCTTCCCAAATCAGGTAGGCTGTAATAGCTGTCGTTTTTTAGTTAAAAACTCAGCTAAAAACAATTGCTGAAGTCCACGAGCATGCGCAGAAACACGGAAGGGACGACTTGTTTATGGCTGTTGCGACACTTCGTGTTACTGAATATTTCAACTCAAAACACAATATTAGAAAACTATTTTTGAAACTTAAGCAAGGAAAATTTATGATAATATATCGAACATACGAACAAGAATCAATTTACAATGATTATTCAACGCAATTTAATCATATTTAACCAGTTTGTTTACTACCAATTTGATAATAGCCGCCATCTGGAAAAAACTTATTATTTGTGAGGTCAAAGTACATAGAAGTGCAGAATATCGTTATTTTTTAGTATTAATCTTTGACTATATACTAGATGGACCAAGCTAGCAACAAGCAAATGCCAACTCAAAAGCGATAATACATTACACAGATTTTATCAGAACACTCGTGACTAAATTCTAAATGCGCATGCGCAAATTTACTTCGCGCTAATAGTGCGGCAAGGGAACATCGATAGTACTGCTTAAAATCAGAATAATATGAATGTGATAAAGGACTTCAGGCATGCACAAGATATAATGTTGCAACGAGTGTTCCGACTTTGATGCATGTAATGTTTCACCGCAGTGTTCCTACACGTAACTCTGTCCATCTAGTATATAGTCAAAGGTATTAATATTTTCTGATACTTTTCAAATATCGATATTCTTTAATAAGCAATCTTATAGATCATTAGCTGAGTTTTTGACTTGAAAATGATAGCTATTATAGCCTGCCTAACTTAGAAAGGGGGTAGGGAGAGTTTTCAAATCTTTGCATTTCAGACCATTTGTAATCATCTGGCAAATGCCCAACTTTTTTTAATTCATTTATATATTTCCGCCACGTGTAGCGCGAGAGGATATTCATGAAATTTCTTTAAAACTTAGTGAAAGCCTCTTCTTAGGAATGCGACAAAACTACTTTCTTGTTTTTTCGATAAAATTAAAAATGTCGGATCACCCAAATTTTGAGGGGAGCTAAAAAAAGGGCAAATACCTCAAATTTTTAGTTTTTGATCTCATATGAAAAAGTGAGATACGGACACAAACATATCAAAATTTCAGCTCCTTAAGTGCATTTTGAGAGGAGTTGGAGCAAAAAAAGGCTTTTTGAGGAATTCGGAGGGGAGAAGGAGGGGTTTTATCGACGTCAAAATGTAGTGGGGGTACACGAGATGTCGAAAATTATTTAAAGCGGTGTCATATGATGAAATGAGACCAAGTGACTAATCTATTCAGTGTTCGTTTTGCCGGTGTTTCGTCCGTACATTTTGTCATTACAAAATTCCTAAATGCTAAAATATGAATTTTTCCCTTCATTCTTGCCATTGAGTGACTTGACTTTTGGTTCTCTCTCTCTTCTTTTTTTAGATTATTGCGTTGTTAGCTACCAGGGCTATTACACCGTCGACAGGACTTTATATTTTATGGAACTCGAGTGTTTTACGTAGGGACAATTCTGTTTTGTTCAAGTTGTGCCTCGATCTGGTCGTTATGACATTTTTCGAATTTTTTTGCAAAAAAATGTTTTTAAAAAATGTGATCGTCATTGTGTTATGTTACATATGGGTAGGCACTTATAAATGAATCTATTTCATTATCTTCTCCTTTAACGGCTCCTCTATTTTAAAATATCATCAAGCCAACAAGTGGCGGTATTACTAAAGGTTTCATTTAGAAAATCTATACCACTAAAGAGAATTTTATTTGGGGTAATAAAACTAAAATCCACATCAGGTGTATTTGTCAAAGAAGTCGCGCTTGCGTTCGTGACATAGTCGAAAAACGGAGGATGAAATTTTAAATATATCGGACCTTTTTGACAACGCGTTCCATATAAAAAACTCGTCTTTGAACCGCTGTACCGTGCAATAAAAAACTCAGTTCGAAGAAAAAACTATTCGCAACGTTTTACGACTGCGTTCAAGGGTGACTCCGGTTTCGACAATTCTAACTGGGCATTCAAAATTGGGTGAGAAATTGGGTAAGCAACTGCGAGTTTGAAGATAGATCGATCTCAATTTGGTAGTTTTTAGTTTCTATCTTACGCCTATTTATCGCAAGTATGCAGGGACGTACCGAAAGGGGAGGAGGGGGGAGCTTCCCCCCTTGGCTTTTGGAAAGTTGGTAAATTTGGAGTTTCAGCGTAAAGTTGGTAAACTTGACCACTTGCGCAGTATTATTACAGCTATTTTTAAATGTTTTGAAGACTAACAAGACTGTGACATACATCGTATTTAACATCTTATTTTCGTGGAGCAAAAAAAAAAAGTCAACAGTTGGTAAAATTAGTTGGCAATTTTTGGTTTTCTCCCCCCTGAAGAATGTCCTCGGTACGCCCCCCTGCAAGTATATCTTGTATCGTAACCCCTTCAACAAATAAGATATGGAAACTATCATACATGAGAGTGATATGAGTAGCCCTCCGCGTGATATGACGGAACTCAGACTTACGTGAAACACATAGTATACATTTTTCCTTCGCATGTAGCGCCGACGGGTATGCATGATATTTTGGAATTCTGTAAATCACTTGTTTTCTCTTGTTTTTATACAGTACTAGGAGTGCTTCGTCGCTCACATAATTTAATTTCCATATTGCTCACTCGCTTCGCTCGCTCGGATCATATCAACTCTTTTCGCTTTTGAATAACAACCATTAATTCTATAATATAGGCATTTCTCTGTTTCAAAGTAGAAATAAGCTTTTTGTGTTTTAACGTAGATTTATAAAGTGGTTTTAACAGATTCATAAGCCTTCCAACAGCTAAATTTTTTTTTTTTTTTCGATGGGGATGTAGAGAAATGACGTGGGAAAAATCTGTTTACCATCAATCATCATGTTCGTAAGTAATTAGCCTCTTTATAAGTGGAACATTTCATTCAAATCGTATTAACGCGTATTCAAAGTCTAACATATTCATTATTCAATCAACACGTTTAAGACTAAGGCAAGCGCAACCAAAGTGTTTACTCATGTGGCCAACGTACGACAACACATTGTGAAAACTTTTTCGATTCCTATGGGCTTCATTCATTATCAATCAATTCTTTCAGATTTTTTTGATTTTTTGTTATTATTTGCAAGACAACGATATAAAAAAATTTGAAATCGGTCCGCTCAGAGAAGAGACATAAGTTTTTAAAGTGAAATCACGAACGCCAACATAAGCAAATTTTAGCCTCTTAAGTGTGTTTGGAGGGAAGTTAAAACAACTTGTTACTTTTAAATTTAATAATTATACAACACTGATAATATGAAATTTCAATTTATAAAAGTAGGTAACGTCTAAACTTACTAAAGTGGATAGACTTATTGAGGCAGGTTACACGTTACACCATTTCATCTTGGCTACCAAAATTTTTGAAAATTCATGTTGCTCGTACTGACGTCATTCCGAGCATTTTATATGGGATTACGTCGATATGAGCAAGGAAAATGATTAAAAAATTATTGTACTATCACGAAGTGGTGTAATTTTGCTTCAGCAACTGTATCCATTTTGCGTAGTGTTATGTTAATAAAATAACAAAAAAATGAAAATGCACATTTATTCATTAAAAATATGTTTTGTGAATGTTCGATTTTTCACGTTTTCAAGTGTTGGTATGGGCATGTGTTTGAAATTTGTACAGCGTGTATTTCAAGGTTAAAAAATATCTTTACCTAGTTTTAAAGTGAAACCTATGAAAACTGCTAATTTTTAAAACCAATAATAACGCATTTTAATTTTGAGATTGAGATATTACGGAAAACGCACTATCCTTATGTCACTAGATATTATCAGTTTTCAATTTTCTATCCCAATCCCGTCTGCTTCCTCTAATTATGTCACATTATAAATCGCCGAAAAGGCAAGTAATACGAGATGCACTTCCTTCTGGGAACGGATAGGATAACTAACCTCTAGTGTCAGCCTATTCGGAATACATGGTGGTAGAATTTTTGAAATGTTTACCGTCTTTCAACAAGCACGATGTATAGATATATAGATATAGGCTAAGGAAAGGGTTTGAAATGTGCTGACAGACAATAACTGAATATGAACGAGCATAACAGTTGGTTGCACGTTACTCCCGAAAATAACGTTCCAGAGAATAACACAGATTTTGGGAAGGATTAGTGATCAATGGTAAATCGTGATCAACAAGTGATAAAAAATACATCAACGTAGGTTGTATTCATTAATCGAAAAAATAAGATTACAACTATCATCAGTCTCCTCAATTTATTGGGAAATTGTTGGCATCGAGGTTTACATTATATTAAAAAAAGCGAAAATGATTTGGCACGTGAACAGATATCCAATTACTCAAGGTAAACAGTAACATACTGTCGGTACTTTCTATCAGTGCCCTTGAACGCCTAAAATCTGGCTATTACCCGCGATACCATCAGATCAAATAAATAAAAAGTTGAAATTCAATGTATCATCGCTGTAGAAGAAATAATATATTTAAGTAACTTCTAGTACGTCGACACGTACCCAAGTAGAATGGTCAAATATGAGATTCACGTCACTACACAGTATCAAATAAAATGCGAAAGATTACTAAAGGAGAATTGAGGTCTTATGGCAAACAGCACCGATAGTTTGATTACACAAGGTAAAAATTGCCTTCCATTAAGTAATGAACTTAATGATTTGTTTACAAGTGCCACTACATGATTACAAGTTTTCATTATGATTCTACTTCAAATTTACAAGTAGCATTTGTGAATGTTCGTATCATTACACTCTCTTATACGTTGTATCATCACTCGTAATGTAATATGGACGGAATAAAAAAAATGAAGTATTTTCGAATTTCAACGCTCCATAAGTAGATAAAAGAATTTCAAAGTGAAGGGAAATGCATACCTGGGGAAAGACATTCACTGTTCATATCCTAAATAAATGGCCGATGATTGAGACTTGAGACTTGGTACATATAAGAACTTGAAAGACACAGCACTGTACATTAATCATTTCTTAAATCCATCACGAAGTGTAAAATTAGACGAAGTTCACAGATTAATATTATATTTTAAAAATTGAGGTTATAAAAAAAAATAATAATACACATTGATGTACGTTTAAATTATATTTCATTTATTATGATAACAATAATTGATTTTTGTTACACAATAACCAGCGAATCCAGATAAAATTTTTAGCTGTCCCAAGCGTTGCGTCGACGTTGACCGGTTACATTCAAATACGAGACGCGAGAGTAGCGAAGAATCCAGAGAGCGAAACGAATGCGGTAAACGGTATGCGAAAAATTGTTGATTGTAGCTGTAGCCGATATCGCTATCAGTAATACCAACCTTAGTAATGTAAAGGTAAAGTAACATGTTCTAGCGCAGCGTTGTACGGTTGAACGCGGTAGTTTTTTTGACTCTTCATTCATTATTCGCATTCGTCATTCGTCTCTCATAAAAATCTAAGAAGTTAATCACATTTTTTTCAACGCATTTTGTAATAAAAAAATACGTATTTTAGCTTTCTTTTTGAATTTAAATCTCTGCAGGATCAACAGTTGTTTTCGAACTTTTGTAGTTATGTATTCAACTTTCGATAATATTTCTTTTTTTTCAGCACTTCTGGTAAAATTTAAACTTACTGATAAAAATCAAATTTTCTAAACATTTCTGATCAATGATTACTTTTCTCACGCCATTTAAGAACCTAAAAAATCAAACAAGTTTTTAAGGCGGTGTGCTTCGGAAAATAAGTTGGTAAATGCGAAAAAGTTGATTTTTTAATAAAAAAAAAAAAATGAAAAAATTGAAACAATAAATGCTAAATGCCCTCAAACAAAGTCTATAAAACGATATATTATAATTTCAAATCATTTCGTAGGGTTATTTTTGAGAAAAACAATGCCAATTTTTTCATTTCTTTATTTTAAAATCAATTTTTTCGCAATTACCTACTCATTTTGCGAAGCACCACCTAAAGGAGAATATATTTTATTCAGCCATTATTTTCATGTCTTTACTTTTTCTAGCACAATGAATCAGTGATGTGAATTTCTCAGTTTTCATTAATTTTCCAGCATTCTAAGAACTTGAAAATTCCAATATTTGTACAATAAATATTTCATCATAATTATTGTAACAAAATAAACTTACATGTTGCAAGACAAGCTTGCTCGCTTCTTTCCTTCCTTCCTTCCTTCCTTCCTTCCTTCAGTTTTCATCACTTTCACAAATCCAAAAAAATATTCAATTTTCCACTCAGAATTTTTACAGACAGTAACATATTAATAACCTACATTTTCCACCTCAACAAATTCAGAATATTATAAAATTGTATATCGATACCTAATCGATACTCAAGTATAGTAATTATGAAGACATTGATAACATTGAAGGTGCGTCCAAAATTTCGCTTGAATCCTCTAAAAAATATGGAGAAGGCAGCTCACATTATTGAGAAAACGAATAAGTAAAATTTTGAACATTTTATGTTTCACCCTTTGATCAAGAAGGAAAATGTAGATACACTTTTCATTAATTTTTTATATTTTCAATGGTTTTCTAGCGTTCCGAAATGTACATTCACAACAAAATTAGTGATGAGAAGAATATAATTTCTCAGCAAATTTTAAAGTAATCCAGTTGTATGGACTTTCAAAGAATATTCTGTAAATTCTCAGAGCGTGTTGCATATCAAAATGCCCGTAGGAACTAGGAATGAACGGTCACTCGTGCAAAATCTTAACCGAAACCGCAGTGTAAGGCTGCAAGATACGTATTATAGGATAAATGTAAGCCTCAAGGTCATGATGTTTTTTCTATAATTTTCAAAAATCATGATACCTCTACGGCTATACTTGTCTCACAAAAACAGGAATCGCAAACGTCTACTCGAACACAAAAGAATAGAACATTACACCGTGCGTCCAAATCATTCGGGTACAATCACCGCAAAAATCTCAGTGAGAAGAATATAATTTCTCAGCAAATTTTAAAGTAATCCAGTTGTATGGACTTTCAAAGAATATTCTGTAAATTCTCAGAGCGTGTTGCATATCAAAATGCCCGTAGGAACTAGAAATGAACGGTCACTCGTACAAAATCTTAACCGAAACCGCAGTGTAAGGCTGCAAGATACGTATTATAGGATAAATATAAGCCTCAAGGTCATGATGTTTTTTCTATAATTTTCAAAAATCATGATACCTCTACGGCTATACTTGTCTCACAGAAACAGGAATCGCAAACGTCTACTCGAACACAAAGGAATAGAACATTACACCGTGCGTCCAAATGATTCGGGTACAATCACGGCAAAAATCTCAGTTTTTTGATAACATAATAAGAGTTCAACTACAATTTCTACATCAGAAATTATTTTTAAAATTACTTTAATGAATTTTAAGGCTGATAAATTAAGTTTAATTGCATTACAATTTCTTTGCGTTCGAAAAAATCAATTTTAAATAATTGGAAAAGAGATTTTTTCGCTGATTGTACCTGAATCACTTGGACGCACGGTACAAAACCATGTAAGCATAAAATGAGGAGACTTACTTTTCCGATGTTGACGCTTTTCCATCTCCATTACTACCATTCTGTCAAATTCGAAGTATTCAAGATCATAAAATTATAAAATTATTTCTCGTTAAATACCTACGTAATTAATGAATGATCATGAAACTTACAGTTCAATAAAATCGAGATTTAAAATGAGGTTCATTTATATGAAACATTGTTTCTTTTTGGAGGGGAAAGGGCGTTCAACTCTTGTTTTTTTAGTGTGTTTTCCATTTCTGCCACCCTGGCGCGGCAAAACGAAAGAAGGAAAAGAAGAAGGCCGAAAGCAGAAGGAACCTTTTGTAATAAGAGAATTGAAACAAAAATGATGCGATACATTCTAAAGAACAACCACAGATCCAAAACCGGAACATTTACATAGTTCTTGAGACTGAAACGGGAACGAAAAACGAAAATTATATAATTTCGGGTCAACACCCCTGAATTCAAGAATATACTGTCTGTTGGCGATTAGTGGTTTAGCACTCGAGCACATTTGTCGCAGTCACCAGTCATTAACGACTTTCTTCAGTACGAGTGAAGTTATAATGGTATCCAAAAATCCCAATGCCCCAAAATTTAAAAAAATAAATTACAGCCAAAACTCTCTCTCAATCGATCCTCATTACTTCTCTCCATTATTTGAGCCGCGCTCTTATTCACCCCTTAATGAAGAGTCGAATTTTTCATTTTTTTGAAATTATCTGCATGGAATGTTCAAGGGTTTCTAGAGTTAACCCTCCAAAAAGAAATGAGCGTCCATCTTGCGTCACAAAATTTAATATAACCGCGTGCATGTTCAAGGTTTTGCAATTACATAACGCGCCAACACAAAAAAATTACCTTTTATAGAAGAATTTCCCTTTCCTGGTAGTGTTTAGGGCCTTTTTTGATTTATCTCGCTATTGGACAAATAATATACCTTCTACTATTTTTACGATTATTACGAGGTCCCTGGTAATACGTGCTCCAGTGCCACGATAACTTGGTTCATTGGGAACCCGTCCCAGAATATAATAACTAGTTTCAATTGAGATCCAGAAAAAAAGCGGCAAACTGTACAAATGAAGCCGCCAAGAGCCGTTTGAAACGCAATACAATCAACTGTTACGTCTAAGAAGTTGCCGATGCAAACACATAAGACGTTACTATATGTGAATAAATCACATATCCTAAGTGATATAGGATGTAAAATTCTCACTTCTCAAAAATAACAATGAAAATTCAATTACTAGACCAATTTAATAAATAATTATCAAAAAAAAATGTAACTTCGTGGAATATTTACGAAAACGAACCACAAACATATCACCATTCAAAGAAATCTGTGATTTTGAATTGCTTAGTGCTTACTCCACTCGGAACGAAGGTTTAACTCAAAATTTTCATTTATTTAATATACATAATATATACCGGGTGACTATTTAATTCGAGTACCCCAAGCGTAAAAATCTATCCCTCATAGAAATAAATAATTGCATACTTGAATGGTATTAACAAGAATAAATGGCATAAAAAGTAATTATTTAATGCCTAAAAAAGAGTATCAATGAAATGCAAAGTTTTTAACCATACTTTTGTTGTCAAAAATGCATAAATGTATAGAATTTATTCACCTTTTAGCTAATTTTATCGCTTGGGTGCTCAAATCAAGTACCTAGTCATGAGGTATTGTGTTTATCTAAATACAGCTAAATTTTTCCTAAAAAGTATTATAAATATCATACAAGTCTTACTTCGAAGGCATTTTTCATTCCTTTATTAAGGATTGAAAAGTGAAATAAGTGCGAAGGCCAATTTTGTAGCATTTAAATGTGCGTCAATACTTACACCAGTTTTTACCTGACTAATAAATGTCACTGAACTAGTGCAAACAAAAGTAATGTGCAGATAATTTACAGCTGAATGGCGCCACCTCATGTTTAGATGGTTTGAAAACCTTCGGAGGTAGAAGAGATCTTGATCAATAGGGTCTTCTTTTTCGCAACATACAACAAAAGATTTCCTATGCAGGTTCCGTTAGTTGAACAAGTAAGTCTAGCCATCCACCTCGAAAAAAAATTATTTCGGCACATTTATTCTCGAAATTTTTAAGAAAAAGAGGACGTCGAAATATCAATTCTTGCAACAATGTTTCATCGTACCTAATCACTTGAAATTAATATTACCGCATATGTATGGGATTTATTCAGAATTTTAGATTCAATTCTCAAAACCAATATTGTCATGCTATTCAGTTCTTACTACCTATGCTTTTTTTCTGTAAGTAAGTACCTACAGAATTCTTGAATTCAAAAATTTGACGTCCCTAAGAAAATATTGATTTAAAGTTTTCGAAGTAAGAGCTAAAACCAAATAGTAATACAATAATAATATAATTTTAAAAAAAGGTTTGAATCATGACTTAATGTTGAATAGGTAATTGTGCCTAATAAATAATAATGTAGATATTTAATTATAATACCTACATAAGTAGGCGTATGACATTCTCATTTTCAATTGAACTTCAAATCCATAATAATTAAAAATTGCATTAATTGTAATAGGCTGGAAATTAATTTGTTGCTGCGTAAATTTACAAATTCGGAACATACATTTTGCGGCTCTACATCTAGTGTATTTGCTGTAGAAAGGGAGTAATTTTTCGAGGACATAAATTTTTTTAATGCACAAGAATTAATGGATGTACTTCAATGTATAATTTAAAAAAGTAAATTTTTTGGTATTGATTCGTAACAATTGGAATAGTCATGGTCAATTAGCTATGAAAAATGCAATTTCTCTAATTTAAGAAATCTATTTTAGTACATATTTACACGACGACTGTTATCATCTAGATTATGATTTAACAAAATTTAAATATGAAAGAAAATATATCAGAACCTTTTAATTAATTTTTTCTCATTATTGAAAAAAAATGAGTTGCTAATAATGAAATGATGCGTGTTCCCACTTTCAATTCATAATACTTATCTTAATCAGAAATATCTGAGTTGGCATGTTTCAAAACATCAGATTTAAAAAATCGTGCACATAAAAAACACCGTTTTAAACATTACAGCTTCATTTGTTTATTTAAAGAACAATAGAACAATTGTTTCAAGGTTTCAACACACTTTTCTTTCTAGATTATTAGGGTGATTTTCATCACTTAAAAAAAAAAATTTCGAAGCTTTTTAATTTTAAGGAAAATTTGTTTGCACTGAATATTTTCGATGCTCAAAAGGTCATTCCAAGAGCTTTGCAATAGCACATAGAGAATATCGGGGCATATGAGTCAGAGTTATGATGGGTAGTAGGGGAAAAACCATTGAATTTAAATGAGAAAATTTAGAATGGAATTTTATTAATTTAAAATAATAAACATATTTTCATTTTGAAATAGACACTTGGGTTCTTTTTATGCGCATTGGCACATGACTAAAGGAATGATAATATGATAAATAATCAGTTAATCGCTATTCATAATTTTAAATTTTATGAAATGAACTAACCCTTCAAGCAACTGAAAATAAACCTAAAGTAGAACGAATTTTCATTTTCAAAATGTGTTTTTTTCAACTTTACTCCTAAATTTATAATAAATTTATAAAAAATAATAATTATGATAACTACGATATGCAGTCATGTCTCATGCGTAATGCACCCTACCTGCTCATTACTACCTATCTAAGTACTTGGGTTACCTGAAAATTTGTGACAAGTCCATAATTTTTTTTCTGTGAAAAATCATTTTGGCGGTTTTTTGTATTCTAGCATTCTAGCTCTTTACAGCGTTCTCAAATGATGTTCTCATATTCATTCATAAGCAAATCTCAGCAAATAAAACTAAACTTCTTTCCCAAATCGAGATATTTCAATCGCACATAACAGTAAAAATAATAATAATATAAAGTTTTTATCCCGATACTTCTTCGTGAATAATTCTTTCCGTTGCGTTCTTTATGCAATTAATTGCGTTTCAATTTTCAACTCGTATCGTTCTTTGTGCGCAAGAATGTGAACAAGCTTTACCATACTCAAGCACGTCGTCGTTGTTTACTCGTTTTCCCCTACCATTTGATGTTTTCGTGTTTACGTACGGTCGCAACTGGCGTAAATCGTAATTCGTAAAATTATTATTTTGTTTAGCTTGTTGCTTCGTTAATGTATTAAACCTGTTGTGAGTGGTTTAAAATTTGTGTTTTCTATTCTTTGAAAATCATCGTAATTGTGAGATTATTTTGTATTTTTTGAATTTTAGACTTGGAAATTTATTTAATACAAAATTTGAGTCGTGGAATTCAGCATCATGGGTTGCGCTGTTGGAACGGTTAAATTTGCCGTATTCATTTTAAATTTCGTCTTAGTAGTGAGTACACAATTTATTATAATTTTTGTTACTCTTTCGAGTTCAGAAATACAATAAGCCTTATTTATGGGTATTTTATTTTTAATTTGTTTGCATCAGATTCATCCATTTCGTTTTTCTTTCACGATAATTTACGTAAAAACTGATAAAAAACACGTGCCTATATGATCTTTAATTTATGTTGACATCGATCAAATTGCAATCAATTTCATTTACCAATGAAAATGGAACTTGGATACTCGTTATTAAAAAATAATCCACTCTCTGCGAACGCAATTACAAATGAGAAAAATTCATTAACCAATTTTTCTCGTTGATTCGAGCAATATTTTATGTTTTGGTCTTTTGCGGTTACTTGTATGGCGTAACATACATGTATTTTATTGCTTATAATGTGGGTTGTAGATATTGAAAATGATCGAGGCGTTTCTGGTGGGTGTTGATCGGCGAAGCATAAATAGCATTGCATATAGTACGGCGCATAGCGTATTCAATTTCTCTGCTATGTTTACTTTCTCTTTTGAAAAGTGTACCTCCTCATTTTGTATGTTGCGGTTATACTATTTCATCAGAGAATAAATTCGGTTTTTAACGACTCTCGATTACGGGCCATAGTCGAGTTATGTAATGAAAATATGTAGTTGCTTTAGTTTTAGGGAATTTTCGCGACCACGAAAGTACTTATGTGTATCACTGTATTAGTTCCTACAACGTCGTAAAGTCGCTTTATCAATTGAGTTATTTTATTCGAACCAGTCTAATCGTCTCCAGGTGTAGGTGGTGAGCTGACAATTGCGATACCAATTTAACCTTCACACTTTAGCCATCTTTTATTTTCATGTCACGTAATATATTAGCGGACAAAGAAAACAATTTTTAAAACCGAATTTTTATTTGCTTTTCATATTCTTTGAACGACCTATATACAAGCTTACGATTTGAAACACGGGCTTTGTTATTTCGACAATTTTCACTCGTAAATTATGTCGGCGGTTTGCGAATATTTATTACACCCTGTCGCCATTAAATATTACCCTTACGATCGAAGAAAGTGAACATAATTGGGAATCGACGCGGCCACGGTTTGTTTATGTTTACATTTTCGCACGCTTCGATTCCCAAAAATAGGCCTCCGTTCGGTGTTTTTTTTTCATCGTGTATAGATCACCGGTAAAACTAATTGGTACAGTATTCAAGGTTTCATATAATGAGCACGTTAGAGCAGCGCAGACCTGAGTATTTGATAATATAAAGTTCACCTTGACAGTAGAACGCAGAGAGTAAGCATTCGATGACATATTGGTGGTTAACATAGTTGCTCGAGGTTTACAGATTTATGGTTTCGCCGAAATTGATGGCAATTTTGTAGTCGTATTTTTCTATTATCGAATGTTTGTACGATTTACGATCATATAGTTTTGAAAATTACTAGATTTTTTTTAAATAAGGAAAAGAGATTTAGGAATTAGGGCGAAATGATGGGAATATTTTGAAATTTAGTATTGGATTTTTTCTGCCTTGAAAGGGATTCTCCTTACCACCCTCCACTGTGATCGTGTGTCAGTGATATTTTCCAAATAATGAAGACATAATTTTTCGACGCTATTATACATATTATAATTTTGCCAAAAATTAAACTTCCCCTTATGATGCAGATTGTCATATGGGCTATTGGTTGCTCCATGGAATGTCCTAAGGACATGTTTACTTGATGGAACTAGAATTATATCTACCTATGTAAAAATTACGTATACTATATCCATCGACCTTGGATATTATTATTCATGAGTGACTGTGTTGCACGAATATATAGTTTGCGATTTGATCTAATTCCAGGTTACTTCTTGTATAGTTTCATCGGTAATTTTTCCCTTTCTTTTGGTCAAGGTGATTTAGAAATGGTAGAACGCTTTTCATAGAATTAACTGTTTGTTCCAAGAAGTAGGTGATTGTTAGTGATTCTGTATCGTTTATGGGTATTTTAAACTAGTTGAACACTCTAGTAAAGGATTTTCTTTTCTTTCTTCTACCTGAAATATAGGCAAGAGTGAAGTTTATGGAAGAAGGAAGGATTGGCACCTATCAGAAAGTGTAAATTCCTTGGCTGTATCTACCGTATATATGTTTTAGTTTTAATAAAAACTAGGAGCCCAACCACCGCGGCATTCCTCGCTTTTTTCGGATTGCCTGCTTGCTCCTTCAGGGCTCGCAATAAAAATTAAATGAAGAAAACATAGTATATTAGCCAACGAGGGAGCAAAGTTTGTGAATGCTGACGAGTGTGATAGTTATCACGTAGTTTCAACTCCTTTTTCTTCAATACGTATTTGTTTATTTTTAATCATTTTCTATAAAATTTCATCTAAAAATGATTAAATTATTCATTTTCTTACTTAAACTTGACTTTCTGCCTAGCGAGAGATGTAGTATTTTCCACACAACAGACTAGTCTTGATTAACCAGTGGTGAATTCTCACCTCATGTTCTGTTCATTTGTAAATGTGTAGATATCATATGTAATGTGCCTATTTACTTTAAGTGAAGCTTGAAAATTTCTCAAATTTTTGTATTCAATTTTGTGACCATTTCAAAGCAAAAATAGGTACTTAATTTTCTCTGAATTGGGTATATTTGAAGACAATTTATAAAATTTTATTATTTTACATTATTTTTCATCAAATTTCTCCTCATTTTTATCATTTTTGCTTAATTTTTCAAGAAATACTAGATTTCTAAATTCTGGATTTTTAATCATTGATTTCTCCTTTTTTTTCTCAACTTTTCATCATTTCATTGTTGAAAAGTGTAAACATTTTATCACATCGAAAATTACAACTCAGACAAAATCATGAAACTTATCAGTTAAATCAACAAAAATTATAAAATGTTTGTCTGAAACTTTATAGACACCCTACTTGACACCAATCTTCGAAATAATCAATTAATAAATATAAAAGAGATAAAATGAAATTATCAGATTTGTTAAGATATTGAACAGCTATCTGAGCTCTAAATATCTACTTAAGAATTTCTAATTTGTGATGGATGCGAATATGTGAAACATTTTTTACTCAGTGAAATGCTGAAAGGATGATCGATTTGTGATGTTGTATCTTCAATACAAACTACAGAGTAATATATGAATGAATATTGTATTTTCACACATAAAGTATTATTCTTCAGTTATACAAAATAGTGTAGATACTTATGTAAGGTATGTACCTCCAGAGGTTTTTCTTATTTTTATATTTCCCAGCCATTTCTTTTAGTATTAACAAGTATATTAATTCTAAAGCTCGTACCCAGCTATGCGAGACATCATTAAGATGGCATGGTCTGCAAGAACCTACGGGGAATTCTTCATTAAAGCAGTTATCAGCGACAAGGTTACCAAAAATATCACAGTCTGGTCAATCCTTTCGTACCATTAGAACGAGCAAGAAAAATTACGTATTTGTCGACAAAACAAAATATATTAAAGAACTGATAGATGACGACATACATCCAAACTTCAAAATGTACTTTCTTGCACGTCCAAAGACCTTTGGTAAGACATTCTTCTTATCAATGGTGTATGAATTTTTATATGGAGCAAAGGAACTCTTCGAAAAAACTGACATATATTCAAGATGAAACACGATTGAAGGAAATGCAGAATGGAAGAAGAACCCGGTCATCTATATTGATTTTTCTTCATTTGCAAGAAATACTATTGAAGGTTTTGAAAAAGCAATTAATATGCAACTAAGAATGATAGCAAAGATGTTTTCAGTACCCACAGATAATGAAGAACATTCCATCATCCTATGGTTAATACATAACTTACATTCCAAGTATAAATCAAAAGTTAGTATCTTAATCGATGAATCCGATAGTCCTTTTAAATTTTTGAACAAAGATATTCAAAAACGTATGACGTATATTCTCAAATCATTCTATAAGGAAATAAGAACTGCTGCTTATAACTCAGAGTTATGGCTGGTTCTCATTTTCGGAATATCAAAATTATACATAATTCATGATGAAATGATTGGCTTACTATATGACGTAACATTCAAAGATAAATTTTCTTTGATGATGGGCTTTTCTGCCAATGAGACTCAAAACATATTCAAAAATCATTTGGATAAGTTAGCCAAAAAATACAGTTGGAATATTTGGGATGCTACACCAAAACTTGGCAATTTGTACGGAGGTTATCACTTTACTTTCAAAAAGGGTCCTCCGTTATTAAATGCAGGTGCAATTTGTTCTTGTTTACGAGAATTTGATGTTATGAATTTTTGGCCAAAATCACAGACTTTAAGTAATACTATACAACAAATGGAAGTTGAAGGAAAGAGTGTTGAATATTTCAAGTACTTTTGTATAAAGATGGACAGATTTCTCTGGGATTTCGAATTTAAAACACCATTGTATATGCAAATGCTGTGCAATGGTTATTTAACTATAAAGTTATATAGTCGAGAAATCGAGGAGGTATGTCTTACTTACCCAAATGAGGGTATTCAAACCTATATAGAGAGTTGCCTTCCTCCACATTTGAGAAGTGATACAGCTAAACTACCACCATATAATCTTCATTTTGGAGAATTGATACGAAAAGCACTAAATGATAATAATATAGAGTCCGTCAAGAAGAATTTTTTGCTATTAAGGCTATGTTTAAGTTACTCAAAGTAGTGGGTTTAGGTTGTAAGGAAGGCTACAAATTGACTAATACAAAATATACTTCCTATTGTGGCGATTTAGACTTGGTAATTTTTCCTACTGCAGAGAACTTGTCATGTTATATAATTGAAAATGAGTTTGAAACCAACCCTCAACAAGCTATTTTTAAACTTTTTGACTATGTTGTGAAGACTAATACAGAATTTGAGAGGGTCTTCGATGAGCAACCCAAAACCGATATCATCATTTTAATTGGGTTGAATACTAAGAAGAATGAAGATCGTCATATAATAATAGATGGCTGGATTATGGCACCATATAGTACCAAAAATAAGAAAATCAAGATGAATGAAACTAGAGCTTCTCATCCATCAATATTGTCGAGTTTGAGTAAACACCTGAAGAACCAATCCTGTTATAAGAAAAATCCCGATTATTTCATATTAGAGTGAGTAACCTAATAACAGAAAATATTTTAAGTATATTAAGGCTGAGGTTTAAAACTTGTTTGAAGAAACAATGGCCGATCTAATAACGTGTACATAAAATTATTACAGATTTCTTACGCTGATTATATTAAATTAACCCTCTGATGGCACACATAAAAGTGATTTAAATTAGAAAATAAAAATTGTGCCGAGTCACTCAAGAAATTGAAATATAATATGTCATTGTGCTTGCTGAAATGCAGAATTTCATTATAAAAAAATTGCATAATATCAAAATTGAAGGGGTAGTATACAAAGGAAAAAATAGAAAAATTTTTGAAAATTTATAGCTCCTTCAATATTGAAAATAGGCAATTTGTTTTTCCATGTTTTTTTCTTGCAAATTGTTCGAACTACAACATAGCATGGTTTTATTTTAAATTTTTGCTTCCTGAAAAATCCAATAAATGATTTACATAAAAATTCAGAAGTAAATCTACCCCTTCAAAAATTGATATATGCAACTAACACAAATGCCCAATTGAAGAAATTGTGGCAACGTTCAACTATAAAGGGTGCACAGGAATGAGTAACCGGTTCTGCCAGAACGCAGCGAGGTTGTATTACCGATGGGTAAAATTCATCTATGTGTGCAAACTAAGGGTTAATTTTGTTATAAAACTGGCCGTTTTGTTTCTTTTGCTTTCTCTTTTTTTCGTTCTCTGATCATTTTGGTTTTCACTTTTATTTTATTTTCTTTGAAAAAATAATAATTAGTTGAATGAGCATTGGTATAAATGATTTAATAAATTGAATTAGAATTGTACATATGGATACCCTAAGCTCTAACATTCAACTACTTAGAATAAGAATCATCAACATAACTTGTTATTTAGTGTCTTATCTCGAGTTTAGCTAATTTTTATTTTTATTCTTAAAATCTTGTTCTTGTTAATTATATTCGTAAGCTACTCATAAATTTGTAAGAAATTTTAGCAGACATTTTACATTTACATGATAGCCCCAAGAAAGTAATACTCTTTTCGAGCCCGAGTCCTTAGAAGAAAAAAATTAGCTATAATCTTCATTTGAATTCTACATAACTAAAATGTGTATTATTCATTTCATATGTAAATTTCCGAGTATTGCGTTCATGATACTATGTACGTTATAAGAATGAATGGTGAATCGTAGGTAATGTTGTAATTTAAAAAAATTAAATTACTGAAGTTCAATGCAGACTTTGTTCTTAACTCCACACTTTGCATTCACTCTAGTGTTTCCCCTGTTAAACATAATGATAAAAGATCTCATTTGATCTGGTTTGAACGCAAAAAAACGTCTCTGGCTGTATAGTAGAACATCATTAAGGTTAGATTAAAATGAAACTTGAATAGCCTTAGATTCTGAAGAAATTCATCGTCAGTAATGTAACATAGCTGTTTACATTTTTATTTAAAAACGGCAATTCCCTCACTGTGATACCATTCTGAATTTCTTCATTCGCAGGGATTCCCTCATTATGATTGCATTTAAGATATAGGCGAAGATTCCCTCACATGATAGCATTTAAAGTAAAAATGATGATATGATACGTTTTGAAGGTTAAAAGATTAACCTTCAGTCTGGGAAAGGAGAAGGGTAAATACAACGTCTTCATCCTTCAATCACCACTCACTAGTTCACCACTTATGTAGCACTCGAGTGATTGAATTTATATGCATAATCATCGATACTGAAGTTCAGCCCCATCACATACAAAGCATTTGGTAATTTATTATTTTATTGTCTTATGTAAAACAGCGGAATAAGAAAATATTAATAACGGAAGAAACGGTAAAAACACTGAATAAAGAGTTTGTTTTGAAAATTATAACGAATCCGTTAGGCGCGCATCGGCCAACCGGTTTAAGCGAGTTTTTGTTTCCTCATACGTAAATGTGAGTTGACGCGCGTCATCTTGGATCTTGGAAGCCGAAATTCCAATTGCATTTACGTACGTTCGTCATTCACTCAACTTGGTGTAGAAAAGTGTGGGGTAGGCGATATAATTGAGATATGTTTGGCTCGATGGCATTACTTAATTTTCAAGGTTTCTACATTTTCACAATTGCTACTTGGCGACATAATTTTACGAGCAGTTTATGCGAGCTTACGCGACAATGTATCGTGTATTCCAAAACGGTAATTTTTGTAATTCTAAAATTAACCATTGACGATTTCGATGTGTGCACTGACGAATGATAAAGAGAGGAAGTTGTAACCGAGATAATGTTGGAAATTGATATGATCCTGAAGTGTTCTGTTGCTGCTAATTGTAGGGCTATCAAGTTACGCGCGGTATTCTCCATTTCACGTCAAAGAAATAAAAATAAGTTACCGAAGTTTCCCTCTTATAAAATAAAATTAATGCAAAGCTTAGTAAAATAATGCACAAATCAACGCCAATGATGCGTAGGTATGTACAATGTAATTCACGAGCGCAATTACGTTCTACTTAATTAAGCAACGATTTGATGGAATTAGAATTGGTTTTGCAATAAATTAAATACTTTTTTATTGTTTCAACTTGAGAAAAAAAATCAAGAAAAGGAATTACGCATGAAAATTTGAAAGATTTTTTTACCAAGCAACGCGTTGTTGCTGCTGTTTGGATGGTTGACAATAGTTTTTTAATTCTTTACGGTGCGTTCGGACGAAGCAAAGAGTCGAATGAGTTGCGGTCGTACTAGCTAGTATCGTTGGATAAAGAGAGCGACTACCAAATGACCTCGTCTTACATCCAAATCTAAACAATAAACAACACAGGTCACACCTGCAACCGGTGTGGAATATTTTCGCGATGGGAACGGAAGTTAGTTCTTTGAAAATGCTCTGGTCTCTAAGTACCTTGTGAGCGGTGAGGTTTTAATAGCGACGAGCTCATTTGAGGAAACATTCGCCAAGTAAGCGAAACTTTGCAAGGTTAATTGTTTTATAAAATTGGGGGAATCGGATTTCGATATGTTCATTGAGAGGAATTATTTTGACTCGATGCCAACGTTTGTGTAATTACTAGCATCACGAGAAAAATATAAATCTTATTCCAGTGTAGCAACTTGGGTATTTTTAATGAAATTCATTCGATGATGTAGTCACGAGGATGAAGCACGTATACGCTTATATGTAAAAATAACGTTTTTGCATAACGATTGCATAAACTAGAGACAGATCGCAGATGGTTACTTCAATGTATTATGATGTCGAAATACCACACCAGACGCCTCCTGTGACTGGTATGAGCGTGATAAATAACTCATGTATTCAGATACAATGTACAGTCCAAACTTGGAGAGGAAAATAAGTTCGTGATATTTACGAGTAGGTATAAGAATAAAAACAATTGCATCCAAACATACAGAGTAGCGAAGAGAACTATACATATAAATGCTTTCAACGCAAGAATAATTCCTTTGAGCCTTATAGAGCTGATGAATCCTTTCAGCGTTGAAATGATGAGGAATTGCCTCTCAAAAATACAAAAATACCCCCCACCTAAATGGACAAAACCGTAAATTTAAATTCATCTGGCTGATCCCCAACAGCGTTCCCAACTCAGCCATTTTTTTCCTTTTTTAGCTATTTTAGATTATTGTTTGCCAAATAATAATGTTGAAAATGCTATTTTTTTTCAAATTCTTATAATTTTTTTATTTTGCCAGATTTACCAAAACTTTTGCTGCTACTTTTCAATTAAAAAATTAAATAAAAGTGAAAAATAAAATTTCAATTCATTGTAGGAAGAAGAATGAAAAAAATTATAATAATTTTGTTTGATTTCTGTGTGAAAATACTTGCATTTTTTTCATTAAAAAATTCAATGATTTCGACTGATTTTTGTAAGTGTATGTATTTAAAATTTGAAAGTGGAAGGTTATCTTAAATTTTGAAAGTAAAAAATTTATTTAGTTAATTTTTAGAAAAAATGCTGGTTTTCGAAGCCATCATGGCATATTTTGGTTTAAAGAGTTGATAATTTTGGTTCCAAATCGCTTTGATGAACATTTACGGTTTTTGCTTAAGTATAATTATTTTATTCTGTTCAGTATTGTTTTATTGCACCACGTAATTATGATGCAAAATAAAAACTTTTCATCCATTATCACTATTCTATATTATTATAATTTATTGGAATCTGAATCTATTAAATGAGGTGGTAAGGGGGGAGGATTATTTACTTGAAGTGAACTTCAGTTCTAAAAGTGTATTGCACTTACTCTTCTTAAAATAATTGAGTTAATATTTGTTGAGCCAGAGACTTCTAAAATTTTATCGAGGGTGTAGGATGGGAATAATGCGACATTGGGAGAATAAACATGATTTAAATAAGTTTTTATTTAAAAAAAAAAAAAGATATTTTATCATTTTATCAATACATGTCTCAACTCCAAAGAACAATAAAAAGTAAAAAAATCTACCGTGTGAAATCAGCAATCTCACTACTAAAGATTTGCGCAAAATATCTACCCATTCTTTTGTAAACATTTCAAAAAAAATTATAACGATTTCTCTTATCTTTGAGTATTTTTTCAACTTTGTTCAATTTTGAGTTTTTTTTTTTTTTTAATATGGACTAAGTCATTTCAGTTTTGAACAGTTTTCAATTTTTCAAATATTTTTAATTTTCCGACTAATTTTTTTTTCTTGGAAATTAGTTAATTCTTAGGTTTTTATCATTTATAACTAAAAAGTTTCAGTGTCATTGGTTTTTATATTTTTAAAATCGTTTTTGGGTTTTTTGGAAATTGCTTCAATTTTTGAACCATTTTTCAAGGTAAAACCTAAGTGGCTTTCGGAGAATTGACTCATTTTTGGACTTACTTATTTTTGAGCCAAGTGCATTTTCGGATATTGCTCCATTTTATGATTTTTCTTTTGGAATTTTTGAACTTTTTTTTGTTTTTGAAAATTTGTATTTGTATACCTTTTAAACATTTAAATTTTTTAATTTTGTTCCTATTTTCATTTTTTTTTTCAAGTATGTGTTCAATATTTTACATATTTTAACTTTTTCTCATTTTAATTTTGATTTTTGGATATATTTTTGAAAGTAAAATTTTGAAATTCTTAGGTCTAATTACCTGAGACAACTTGCCCTCTTTAACTATCTTTCTTGGCGGTCCTATATATGCCAAAACATCGCTACTTTATTCAATATCAAAAAATGGAACTGAATGAAGAATCACAAATATGTTGCTCCAATTGGTAAAAATAATTTTTAAATGATTACTCACTTATTTGCATGTTTCATTTAATATTGAAAGTTTATAATTCATTTACTTGGATGAGAAAAAATTTTTAATTCTGCTTTTTCTAAATTGAGAAATATTATGAAACTAAATCAGCAGAAAATCATAAAATGAAAAACAGTACTGAGTCAAAAAAAGTTTTCTTTTCGTGAAAAAATTAAAATATTTGAAAAGTAAAAAACAATTTCTATGCTATGATTACAATTTTTTTTTAAATACAAAGATAGTACAGATTGATATTTTTTTTTTTTTTTTTAGTTTTCAACAAACTTAGATTGTTAGGTAACCCATTCTTAAGATCTGTGACTTCAAATATTTCTGTCATCTTTTAGACTTCGTTGAAAAAAAGAATGTTTGAGGACGTGTATGTGTTTTGAATCTTATTTGTGTGGTCTGAAACTGTAGTAGAATATGGGGTGATTTTAAGGGATTGTTAAGGGAGTGGAAAAAATGAGATAAATGGATTAAGTTGAGTGTCAATATAGGTTTATGATTTTTTTTTATATCGTCAATAATATAATTATAGTGTATGTTTTGACATTGCTTTATTTTTTTAAAAATTGTATTTTTCTGAAAACTAAGAAAAGTGAAAGTAATTTAGATAAAGCTTTTTAACCAGGTCAAAGAACAATTTCACAATCTAAAAATTTCTAGACACGAATATATCAAAGAACGCAGTTACTCGTTTTAATTAAAGAAGATTTTCAATTACGATAAAATAATAAAATTTAATTATTTCAACGATACAGAAGAGCCACTACCATTAGTGATGAATCATACTAAAATACGTCAACGTTTTCGTGCACGAAATTAAGCCTTTAGTTGATACGCGAAATATATTTTTTAAGCATGAAATTCTCATGATCTTGAAAATTTTGAAAACATTTTACCAAAGTGGCTATTTGATAAATTCATACCACTATGTTTAAACAAGAGCATACTAATTGGCTAAAATAAGATTATAACATAGAAGCTTAACCCGAATACGATGACGTTTGTATTGAAAAAGAATAAAAAAAATTATGTAACGTGGATAAATGTTTCAAAGGGAAGACGCGTCAAATCGATAATTAGACGCGTTTCTTTTTGACCGAATGGTCGTAGATATTATGCAGAATGCGTAACTATACAAATAAACCTCTTCAAAGAGATATCACTCGGCGAATTTTCAAAAGAAACGAATTAAAGAAATTAAATTTACAACCACGTCTACGGCATTACGCGGATATTACGTCTGTTCGATTGTAAGCGGCGGTGTACGTATTTTTATGGTATAAGCAGACTCGTTGATCGGTGTTAATCTGTAATTAAAATACTATTTCATTGCTAGTCTTGCGACCATGTCTGATTCGAGGGAGAGGTGGGAAATGAATTTTTACAACACAATAGAGACATCTTAAGCGTATATAATTCGATAATAATATAGTTCTTTTGGTATATCGCTAGTCTCATGATGTAATTCTATAGACATGTTCGTATTTTCAAATTACCAGAGTGAAACGTCAAGTTCATGTCCTTGATGTTTGCGTTGATCATCGATTTTAGGATTTATCAGCAATTTAGAATTTTAAGAAGAAGAAATGAAACTGAAAAGCGTTCATTTTAAACGTTCTAAATAATACATTTACTTTCGAGACATCTGACATATTCCTAAGGTTTCGTAATCGCCTAGTACATATCTACCATCTACCTATTTGCACAGCGAAAAATATCGATCGATTTTTTATCATTTGTAAACGATTAGTTTCTTGTTTATCTGTGCCAACATACGATAAATTTTAATTAATTTCTTTTATTATCTACCGATACCATTTATGCAAACTTCATATAAAATCAATGAATTGAAAAAATAAACAGATTCCATATCTCTTCCGTATACTTTCTATCCATAAAATGTCTATGTAGTCAATATTGTTGGCGTATAAATTATGATTTTAATTTCTAAAACTTCTTCAACATTCGAAGGTTTGGTAAAAAAGTGTATGATTTTAAAAGTAAATTTTTAAATATTTCCTAAATCGTCGAACAACAAAAAAGAATTCATAGGGAGAAACCTAAGGAAATTATAAATTTGGAGATACTCATCAGGAAAAATTATCCCATCAAAAGTTTTTTTTTTTTTTTTGAAATGTTCTGCAGTCACTTTGAAAAATATTAGAAAAACCTTCTCTTTCACTCATTATGCCATTATTCTTAATTTTAACTTGTAGTTTAAGCTCTCTCTTCCTTGTAGTTACATTCCACATTTTTCTCATGAGAGCTCACTTACCAAAAAAAAAAAAAATCCTATGTAGAATGATCAAATAAAATTACTTATATTAATTGACAATTTAGTAATTACCGAATTTTTCATATAAATATGGTAGGAGATGAGAAACTAGAAAATTTCTAAATATCATAGTACTTTAAAAAAAAATCTGTATTTTAAGAGTAATTTTTAAACAATAAATCGTCTAGGCTGGTAAGAATCAGTTTTGAAGCAAAAAAGTTTTGAACCTCACTTTTTTCATTTTTTTTTCTGAATAAAATGAAAATTTGGAATTTAACGAAGAAAACAATTTCTATTAGAGTTGTGAATAATTTTTAAAATCTGAAATTCAAATTTG